>JAXIVJ010000974.1:0-162715 GCA_036785665.1 Chirona hameri | reverse complement strand
ATGCGGGATATTAATGTCGGGCGCCCAGCTAGGAGGGACAAAGTAAGTTGTTTTTGATAGTGGAATCGTTCCCGAGCCATGACCGCTTAACCAGGAACTAACGCCGTAAGACGCCAGATGCTGTGGTGGCCAGTGGGGCTAGCGAGCGGGTGAGTCGGGAGATGCAGTGCCGCTGAGGTGCGTTGGGCGAGGGATTGTGCCGCCGGAGTGAAGTGGTTTGGGCGAGGGATTGTGCCGCCGGAGTTGAGAACGGTGGTTAAGATGTGGGAAGCTGGTGGTGAGTGGGTGAGGGGATACCGCCCAAGGGGAGAAGAGCTATGTCCATCGAGGGGAACCTGTGATGTACACCGAACGATCAGGCCATGGCGCTTTGTATCGCAACGTGCAGATCTTGTTCTCCCGACTTTCGGACGAAATTATAGATTTTAGGTCCATCGCGGAGCTACCCAGGTGGTTCCGGCCGACCGGGTGGCGCTAACTCGAACGAGATCGCGACGTGCGGAGATGTTAGGATCAGTAGCGGCGCGGTGAAGGGTGATTGCCTCCGTGCGACTGAATAAGTCCATCGCGCTCGACCAGGCGATTGCGATAAGTCGACAAGCGAATGCAGCCGCAACTTAGCCAAGTAGCTCTGAGTTGCGCGACCGCGCAATTTTAATAGGTTGTGAAAAAGGGTTCAGAAGAAGCGATTAAGGCGCAGTAAGACGAGATGTTCTAGGGTAAGAGAGCGGAGCCGCGGGACCATGGAGGGGTGAGTGGCGGCCGAAACTATATCACATGGCGGGACGGCGAAGGAGGAAATTATCGGGAGGATTAGAGGAAAAAGCGGGGAACCCCACCCGGTCAAGGTCTCTCACCCGTAATTAATAGCACCACTGGAGGGCAGTAGACGGAAGAGGGAGATACCGGGGCGTCAACCCGTGCATTTGGATTAGTGTTTGAAAGGAGGATAAATAGGAGCGAGAATCAATGACTGTATGCTAGCATGATCGATTAAGTTAAATACCAGTGGGAGAATTGACGCTCAGCGATTAATTATTGGTGGAGGAACCTGTTAAGATCGGGGATATAGTGGAGGGATTGTATTTGTTGGGGTTGGGACCAGGATGAATTTTGGGGCGGATCGTGGGAACCGATATGGGGAAGGGGACGCCGCGACGGATCATCTGTCGGGACATACTCCGGTAGGCTCTGTCGTGGGAGACCCTGTCCTAATATCCACCAATTACCGAACTCCGCATACCATCTTGACATACCTTATATCCGAGCAGTGAGAGGCCTATATGTTGACTGACGAATGGCCAGCCTCATCAAAAAATATTTTGTACGAGGCCGGGCAGCGGAATTGCAACTGTTTGAAATTCATATACTTTCGCGGGTATTCTGGAAAACCACAAGAAATAGCTGATCGTCGCTGCCGTAAATCGATCCGAGAGGTCAAGAAACCCCCGCACGCAAATTTTCGAAATGTTGCAAATTGTTGCAAAATGTTGCAATACGCTCCTAAATATTGAAAATGAAGTCCTAGAGCGCTGATTTTAACCATATTGCAATCAGCGGCCCGAACGGATCCAGAAGAGAATTTCTACAGAAACGAAAAATTTTGATTGATTTTTTTCTTCTTCAATTTTTGAAATGATGCAATGTTGCAAAAGCCCGATTGCACGCTGCAATAACATGATCTAGAAGGAATCGGACTGATATAATTCGTATCCTCAGAATAGGAAGCATTTTATTATTTCCCCATTGACTTATAATGGGGAGGTCACGAAATTGACCCGACCTTAGGTCACCGATATAAAAAAATGATATATACGTATTGTAGGTACTATTGCTCCTATGAAATCCGGTAAGTACGAAATCGATCGGCTAAAAACTGTGGCTGTGGTGTGACCGGAAACATTTTTGGAGGTGGGGTCACGTGACCTGGTCTGGTGACCTGCCCTGAGATGACCCGAGGTACTTTTTTTTTTACATAATGTGCGCAATTGATGCCCGAATAGCTGTGCCAAAAACGGCGGCTCGCAGCGCTGCCGTTTTTTCGCTATCCTCGAAAAACCTTAGGGGGCGTCTAACCCCCCCCCCCCCCCACCACCACCACCACCAGCACGGCGCGGGCTAGGCTACGTTCGCGAACGGAATATGAATTAACCCTGGAGGCGCTCGGGGGTGGGGGCGTTTTTTCGCTCCCCCCCCTCCCCTTGTTTTTCCCGCCATAATAAGAAAACGCACAGAGATATCGACTTGAAACTTTCAGTAACTTGCAATAAATAGCCATGCCTCGTTTTGGAAAAAAAATGGCTCTCGGCCAGGTCAGCTCAGGTCACTAGGTTAGGTCAAATAACATGACGACCAAACAACTTCTAGGCAGCACCACATGCACAGTGGTTAATCGAGCGACATGAAACTCATGGCACGTCATGAGGTCTTTAGGGACTACAATATCTCGGATTTTTTTTTTATCTGTGTCATAAGGTCAAGTTATAATCGTGACCTTTTACAATGTAACCCTATGGGAAAACAAAAACGCATATTTATCCGTTGTTAAGGGATAAGTTTAGTTCATGTTTGCTCTAGCCACTAGTTTTGGCCAGAGACTAGATCTGACCTCACGCCTCTGCCAGCACCGGGGCCCTGCCTTGATCGGGCCCCTACCAGTAACGGGCCCCTACCAGGAACGGGCTCGTATACAAAAAATGCAAGGAGCGGGTCCTGTTGTGACTGGGCCCTCGTTTTGACCAGGCCCCATATCACGCCTTTGCCAGCACCGGGTCCTGCCTCCATCGGACCTGACCAAGACCGGACCCCTACCAGGAACGGGCACGTGTCACCAGAACGTGACCGTATCCATAATTTGCCAGGACCGGGCCCTGTTGTGACGGCCGACGGGGACCTAGTCCTGACCGGGCCCCATATCACGTCTTCGTTAGCACCGGACCCCTGCCTCGATCGGGCCTGACCAAACTGGGCCCCTACCAGGAGCGGGCCCGCATCAAGAATCTGCAAGGACCGGACCCTGTTGTGACCGGGCTCTCGTCCTGACCGGTCCCCATATCACGCCTTTGCCAGCACCGGGCCCCTGCCTCGATCGGGCCTAACCAAGACCGGGCCCCTACCAGGAACGGGCCCGTATCAATAATTTGCAAGGACCGGGCCCTGTTGTGACTGGGCCCTCGTCCTGACCGGGCCCCATGCCACGCCTTTACCAGCACCGGGCCCCTGCCTCGATCGGGCCTGATCAAGACCGGGCCCCTACCAGGAGCGGGCCCGTATCAAGAATATGCAAGGACCGGGCCCTCGTCCTGACCGGGCCCCATATCACGCTGTTGCCAGCACCGGGCCCCTGCCTCGATCAGGCCTTACCAAGACCGGACCCCTGCCAGGTACGGGCCAGAATACGGGTCCTTTTGATGCGGACACCCTCATAAATTTCGGGGGGGGGGGGGGGGTCAGCTGACCCCTTTGACCCCCTGCGTGCGCCACTGATTGCAATTTGCAGTAACTATGAACAAGCAAGTACTGTACGCGAGCATTCAATCGCCTCGTCTGTCTGCCTCTCTGTTAGTTTGAGTATGTCTCGTTTGACACCCTTTCCTTTCCTTATTTCAGATGCCGTCGCCCCGATGCACAGCTTTGAAGAATGTGGAAAACTGGGAAGGCAGGTGCGACAATAGCTGCACAACGCTGCCCTGTCATTCATTTACATTCAACTGCTTTGTCTGACTGACTATCTCTGCCAGTTTCAGTATGTCTTGTTTGACGCCCCCTCCTTTCCTTCTTTCAGATGCCGTCACCCTGAAGCACGGATTTGACAAATATGGAAACGCTGGTGCGACAATGTAGCTGTACAACGTGACAAACTGTTCTCGCAAGCCGAGAGGAGACCGCTTATACCGTGTTTATGCGGTGTGACCTTGTCCTTGATGTAAATACAGAAGAGTTCGGGCGGGAAACAATATGCAGTCGAAACTTGTATTCTGATTATTGTCGTTTTGGTAATGTATAATTTCTGATGAAGATCTGTGATCGAAATATTAATATAACGTTTTTTGGTACTATTATATTTTAATTTCGAGGAAGAGGTCATAAATGATAAAACTAATTATAATTTGCCTATACAATATGTTCCTCGCACAAGCACTAACCAATATAAATGTGTTACTGTTTGAATCCTGCTGAAGTTTGGAAAGCGTTCTGTAATTACTGGCAGAGGGCTTGGGACCCGACCTTCGCATAAGTCGGGTCAGTGTCGGCAAATGTCGGGGAAACGTCGGGTCGATGTCAGGAGACGTTGGGCCGATGTCGGCTCGATGTCGGGGTAACATCGGCTACACGTCGGGTCAACAGCGGCCCGCGACGTCGGCCCGATGTCGGCATGCCGAGCTGCTTTCCGTGTCGAGATGCCGACGTCGGCTGGACCTCGGCTGGACCTCGTCATATGCGGACATATCCGACTTATAGCCGACGTCGGACCGACTTCCAGCCGACGTCGGCATGTTTACTGGGAAGTGAGTCGCCACCTTCTCAAAGTTGGGGGGGGGGTGGGGGGGGGGGGGGGGGGGGGGGGGGGGCGATGGCATGTTGAAGTCGATTATTTCCATGCAACGCCCATAGGCGTAATGTTAAAATCTGAAAATGTTGCGGGAGGGGGACGTGTCCCCCCCTCGCCTCAGACGCCCATGGCAAAGACGATTGATAACATTTTGACCACGCAATCACGATCGACAAACAAATCAAAATCCAGGAGTAATATCGCCATCAACGTCGGTATAGTGCTATGCTCCACAACAGCGACGGGGAGGCGAAACCAAGCTGCTGCCACATATCATCCAGGTACCATCATAATTATGAGGCTTTTTACCGATACAATTCTATGGGATTGCACAATCTAGTCTGCCGGCTCGAGGCTCATAATTGAAACATATCATATGACACATGTGCAGTAGGGTACCCAGGAATCGCTCCAGGAGGGGGCAATTTTTGTTCAGGGGGGTATAAAGTACCCCCACCAAAAAAAACTCACAGGATTTGGCCCGCCATATTTTTAAAAGCCATATTTTCGCCATTTTTCTCTAAAAAAAATCAAAAATCATTATTTTGTTTTCGAACAAAGAGGCACGTACAGACCTTCCGGGGGGGGGGAATTGCCCCATTTGCCCCCCCCCCTTGTGTACGCCTATGCACATGTGTTTTTTATGTGCTTATTGTGTACTTAGATCTTGGTAATGTACTTGTAGTTTTGAAAAGTGCCATCAGTATGCTTTCAAATTGAGTGTCAATATTTTTAAGGGAGAACTTCAGACTATTGTGTATTAGCAGCAAAGTGGAATTAAGTTCTTGGGCTATATTTACAAGGCAACTGAGCTTCCTAAGGGGATAGCAGATGATATAGACAGGGGCTCCGCTACAGGGGGGACATGTCTCCCCGTCCCCCCAAACATTTTCTGATTTTAACATTACGCCTAAGGGAGTTGCATGGAAAGAATCGATTTCAGAATGCCTCCGTCCCCCCACCAAATTTCGGAAGGTGGCGGCGCCCTTGGATATAGATATATAGCAGATGATATACATAACAGAGTAGGCCTGCATTTTGTATTTGCTCAAAGTGACCCTTCATGTTTTGTCGCAGCTGCGGTATATTATCACGGCATGCTCGGACCAAGGCGATATATACCGCTCGGACCAGGGTGATAGAGGCTCGGACCGCTAGAGTATATATTTTCGTTGAGTCAAGGCCGTACAAGAGAGGTAGAGTTATCCGGGGATTTTAGCACCCCAATCCTACAACATTAGCGTGACGTCACTGGTGCTCTGGTCCGACTCGGCTGTCGCCGCACGTGGCTCGGTGCGGTGCGAATATTTCGAACGGGATACGGATAGTTGCACCCAACGTACGATCCTATTTAATATTACGTTTACCGCGGATAATTATCCCTCCCTTAATTAATGCTGAGGTATGAGACAGCCGTGCGCTGCCCGTTCTGTGTGAGGGGCGACTGGCGAGACGCTGCACCGGTCTGACTGAGGGGTGATACGGCCATACGCTGCTCCGGTCTCCCTGAGGGGGGGGGGGGGCGGCCATACGCTGCCCTGGTCTAGCTGAGGGGTGAGACGGCCATACGCTGCCCCGGTCCCACTGAGGGGGAAGGGAGTGAGACGGTCATACGCTGCCCAGGCACGTAGCCCAGGTGGGGGGGGGGGGGGGGGGAGCGCCCCCCTGGAGGCCAGGAGAGGGCCCTTTTCGGTGCGCGCAGCGCGCCGAAAAGGGCCGACGAGACCTTGCGGTATCATGAGCTCTTTACCACGCGAAGCGTGGTCTTTAGAGAGTTTAGAGGACTTCAGAGGCCCTTTAGGGCCACCAGGGCCCTCTCTAAAAGACCAGAGGGCCCCTTGGACGTTCAAAAGAGCCATGCGCATGTCAGAGGGGCCCTGGACAGACCGAAAGGGCCCCTGAGTGGGTCAGAGGTCCCCCTGAGCACGTCGAATGGGCCCCCTGAACATGTCGAATGGGCCCCTAGCCAGCACAGAGGGGCCCCTGGGCAGGTCGAGATGCCCCTGATCATGTCGGCAGGGCGACAAAGCGGCCAGCGCAGTCCCTTGTCAGGCCATAAGGGCCCCTGTGCAGGTCAGAGGAGCCCCTGACCAGACCGAAAGGGCCCCTAGATGGGTCAGAAGGGCCCCTGAACATGCCGAATGGCCCCTAGTCAGCACGGAGGGGAACCAGGGCAGGTCGGAGGGCCCTTGGAGCATGTCACAAGGCGACAAATCACCCAGCGCAGTCCCTTGCCAGGTCGGAAGGGCCCCTTATAAGGCTAGAGGGCCCCTGGAGAGACCAGAGGGCCCTGGAAAGTTAAAAGGGCCCCTGTGCAGATCGGAGGGGTCCCAGCTGACCAGACCGAAAGGACCCCTGGGCGGGTAAGAAGGACCCCTGAACATGCCGAATTGGCCCTTTGCCAGCACGGAGGGGCCCTAGGGCAGGTCGGAGGGCCCCATGAGCATGTCGGTAGGGCGACAAAGCAGCCAGCGCTGGGCGACCAGAAGAGTCGCTGGGCATATCGGAGGGGCTCCTGAACAAGTCAGAGGGGCCCCTGGCTAGACCGAAAGGGTCCCTGGGCCGGTCGGAAGGCCCCTTGAACATGCCGGATGAGTTCCTAGCCAGACTGGAGGGGCCCCTGGATTTTAGTATGCTCAATCTGGGGGCAAAATGACCCCCCCCCCCTCCTCAAGATTTTCAACTGGGGAGAGGGGGGGGGGTACCCTGCGCCCCGTAATCCGCCGCCCCTGTCCCTGAGCATATGTCGGCAGGGCGACAAAGCAGACAGTGCAGTCCCTGGCCAGGTCGGAAGGACCTCTGAACAGGCCGAATGGGTCCCTTGACACACAAGAGGGGCTTTTGGAAGGTCAGAGGAGTCCCTGGCGAGACCGGAAGGGTCAAAGCACGTAGAGATCCCATGCAGATGAAGATTAAATACAAAGAGAACTTACTCCACAATACAAATATTAAACGCGGAGCTTTCGGGTATATTGTAACACCCTTCGTCAGGGTGCTACATTATACCCGAAAGCTCCGATTTTAATATTTCCTGTAGAGTAAGCCCTCTTTGTATTATATATATATATCACCCACTCCACATCATGTCTTTTCGCTTCGCGGATCCCAGATGAGTCCCTGAACAGGTCGGAAAGGGCGTTGAAATGGTCAAAGGGGCCCCTAGACGATCTGAAGGGACCTTGGGCCTTTCAACAGTAAGAATACAGTTGTACGTGGAATAAAATTCAAAATTTTCGCGCTGCTCCGCGGCGCAATTTAACTACAAATTCAATTATATGCGGGTTAGGAAAAAAATCACTTCGTTTCTCGGCGCATTTATGTGTTATGTTGCTACTTTCCTATATAATTTGGCAAAATAGTTCACTTTAACACTTTTTTACCCTTTGTAGGACCATTTTTGAAAAGAAAAAAAGAAACTGTATTAAAAAATATAATAAAATCGTGTTCTGAAAATTCCGAAGGTGAATTTCCTATAAAGGAAATAGTTCACCTTCGGGAATTTTTTCAGAACACGATTTTATTACATTTTTTAATACAGTTTCTTTTTTTCTTTTCAAAAATGGTCCTACATCGCGCCAATTCAGGACAGAAGGTCGTAAATTATTAATGTTATGGTGTGCGTTATTGGTCTGCGCATGCTCAGACCAGTGCTGGCACTCTCAGACGGTACGGTATATCATATATGCGCCGCATTCCTTCGCCAAAAAGTCAAATATCTTCGGCTGGAGAGTCTTTTCAGCCAAGAAAAGTTGCAGATAAGGATTTTTCAACACGGGCTACAAAACTGCTATTTCAGTTCAAAATCCCATGTTGAAGGTGAACTATTTCCTTAAAGGAAATAGTTCACCTTCGGAAATTTTTCAGAACACGATTTTATTATATTTTTTAATACAGTTTCTTTTTTTCTTTTTAAAAATGGTCCTACATCGCGCCAATTCAGGACATAAGGTGATTATTGATTGTATGGTGTGCGTTATTGGTCTGCGCATGCTCCATGGCAGTGCTGGCACTTCCAGACGGTACGGTACATCATACATGCGCCGTATTCCTTCGCCAAAAAGTCAAATATCTTCGGCTGGAGAGTCTTTTCAGCCAAGAAAAGTTGCAGATAAGGATTTCTCAACACGGGCTACAAAACTGCTATTTCAGTTCAAAACCCATGTTGAAGGTGAACTATTTCCTTTAAGCGCACAATATAGCAATTTTAGAGGTCCGCACCATACGCAATGCGAGGCATTGATGAGAACGCATATCCAGGGCATAAGACTCCAAATTTTCGCGCCGCTCCGCGGCGCAATTTGTTTAAGAGCTCCAGGTCTTGAGTTTAGAAAATATTCCAAGTTGGTGTAGCTGATTCCAAATTGGTGTCGCTGGTTCCAAAGTTGATATGGCAGTTTGCTAACTGCAGCTTCTAAAAGTTGGCATGGCCCATGCCATACCTGACATACTGCATTTTCCATCCTTGTAACGTGCCTTTTCATCGATTTTTTTTTGTGTGTGTGTGTGTGTGGGGGGGGGGGGGGGCTTTCAACGCTTGGGAAGGGACCCTTTCAACGCTCGGGAAGGGGCCCTTTCGAGGCGCCGCCTCCCCCTGGACGAAATCCTGGCTACGTGCCTGACGCTGCCCCGGTCCGACCGAGGGGGGGGGGGGGGGGGGGGCAAACACTGCCCCGGTCTGGCTGAGGGGGAGACGGCCATACGCTGCCCCGATCTGGCTGAGGGGCGAGACGGGCATACGCTGCACCAGCCCGGCTGAGGGGCGAGACGGCCATACGCTGCACCGGTCTGGACTGAGGGCTGAGACGTCCATACGCTGCCCCGGTCTGGCTGAGGGGCGAGACGGTCATACGCTGCACCGGTCTGACTGAAGGGCGAGACGGCCATACGCTGCCCCGGTCTGACTGAGGGGTGAGACGGCTACACGCTGCCCCGGTCCGGCTGAGGGGGGGGGGGGCGATCATAGGCTGCCCCGGTCTGGCTGAGGGGCGAGCCGGCATACGCTGCAGGTCTGACTGAGGGGTGAGACGGCCATATGCTGCCCGGTCCGGCTGAGGGGGGAGGGGGGGGGGGGGGGGCAGAAGGCCATACGCTGCCCCGGTCTGGCTGAGGGGTGAGACGGCCACACGCTGCCCCGGTCTGGCTGAGGGGCGAGAAATGGCATTGTTTTGACTCAAGATATGCTTTAAAAAACTTAAGAAAAAATATATTTCAAAAGCATAGACATGCAACCTAACTACCTAACTTACTTAATACTTATCTAATGGCGACAACTTCAAATTGCCGCACGTCAACACTCGTCAAAAGACCGCAAAACGCTCGAAAGCGCAGCTGCGGCGACGGGGATGGCCACGACTGACACAAGGACGCGATGCTGGTACACCACGTCATGTTTTCTCCGTACGCCCCCGTGTGCCCGAGATCCCTATTCAGACCGCGAGCGGAGGTGGGCGAGAGGCGAACCAGAGCAAAACGAAATGCTCTAGACCTGCCATCGGTTAGGACAGAGCTGGCTAGACGCTCCCTGCAGTACAGAGCGGCTGCAGTGTGGAATAGCCTTCCCGAGCAGGTTACGGAAGTTGTGGTAAAGGCGTAATTTAAATCTCGACTACCGTTCTAGGCCACTGTGTGGTGCGCGCATATTGTATGTGTGTATTTTGTCTGTGTGTATATGTGCTGTTGCACATTTCTGTGCGTTTGGTTTTCTGTGTGTTTTTATTCTGATGACGTCTGTCCAGAATATGATATTTTGGGCAATACACTTGAATTGATTTATTGATTGACTGGACCAGAGCACCAGTGACGTCATCGATAATCATAGCCGTTCGACATTCGATAAATGGGGAATGGCAACGGTGTCTAGTTACCCCAAGGCCATAGAGACTAGTTCAAGGCCATATATAGGAGGTAGAGTCATCCGGCGATTCTAGGTGATCATGACGTCAGAGCGTGACGTCATGTGTATGCACCGGCCTCTTCCGCTATTGCAGTTAATGCTATTTTGGGAGAAATAAATACCGTCTAGCTCAAAAAGTAAAAAGTTTAAGAAAAAGCGAAAGACAACGTTGGAAAGCTCAAAGCAAGGCAAATCGACATCTTTTAATGATTTCAGGCTCAGATCAATATTGAGGTCACTAGAGGTCATCAAAGGTCAGGGTCTTGTTCACGGTCCCCCTGCGGTTCGGCGGTCACCAGCTGAGGCTCTAAGCCCCGCCCCTTCGATGAACTTTTGATTTGACCTAAACCACATGCAATTGGTATGAATCGACGAGTTCTGACGAGGCGAACACGATGACATCAAAATCATTGCTGTATCTACATTTGTCAAAAAGGTATTTGCGAAAACCCGTTTTAACCGACCGCAGATGACATGCGCCAGAATTGACTACTGCGGTGACGTCATAAGTATAAGTGGACACGTTACGGAGATAGGGATGACACCCCCCTGGACTAGTTACCCTGCTGGCAACAACGGGACCGGGGACGCCCATTTGCGTGGTATTTTTACAAGGTAAATATATGTATGTATATATGTGTAGTCCAATTTTCTAAATTATTTGTTACATCAACATCAACATCCTGATCCTCAATCTTAACCAATGTAAAAACGTAACAACGTAACGTAACATTGTAAAAACAAACTTTAACTATGTAAAAAAAAGGAAGTATGTGGAATAATGTTCAATAAACTTATATGCGCATTGTGCAAACTTATATTAGATAGATAGATAATATGTAGATATACTTATTCCAGACATTGGGAGTCCATTTCAGTTGCTGGCACTAGGTCCAAAAAATCCATTTATTGATGCATCAATTTTTGTATGCAAAGTGGGCGGAGTTTGTCATAGGCGCTGTACGCAAGTATACAAATTGGCACAATTATTGACGGAATTTCACTAAAAACACCTAATCCCTATGGAAAATGGCCAGTCCCAAAAAATAATCACACCATCTGATCCACAACTGATTACTCCATCCACCTCGGCCACAACTCAAACTGTTTCATAAGTTTTTTTGGTTTGTTTTGGGAAAGATTGAGATGCCATCACATGGTAACAAATTATATCAAATATTTTCTGTCATTTTCTTGGAATAACCTTTTTAAATTTCAAGTTTATATTGTATAAGTAAATAAAACTAATTTTGTAATGTAATTACATGAAAGTATTTTTTTTTTATTATTATTCACCCATGCTGTTACTGCATCAATATTTTGTAACAGTGATTTGAATTTGAGTCAAAAAATTGATTCAGGTTAGCCAAGGTATCACAAAATTTATGCACTTTTTAAAGCAATATTGCATTAATTTCCAGGATAATTATTGAACATCTAGGTGGCTGAAACTGTTTATGAGCCACAATGCACAGATTCATGTGCCATTCATCCCATCACTGTTATCCATTGCTTCATAATTGCCATTTGCAAATTGGTCATTTTCCTCAATACCTTTTCTATTGGGCTGGATCAAAATATTGACATGTCAAAAATTTATTATTTGGGTGGCAGCAACTGATACAGCACACCAATCTTAGTCTGAGGAATTATTAAAAAGAAAACATTAAATTATAATTAATCATATTAAATACAATTATAATTATAAAATAATATTAAATTAAGTACATAATTTGTACATTTGTGTAGACGTTTTTAAAGAAAGCTTTGCAATTGTATAATAAGTCCAACTCAGAGGCAGATCTGACAGGTTGTTCAGTCAGCTCAGTCCACTGTCCAGGCACAACTATAGAGACATGACAGTTTGGTACACAAACACAGACCAACTGTTAAATAAAAGAGATGCTCTTGGCATGGCTGTCTGTGGGGAGGAGCCTGATATCATATTTGTCACTGAAGTGTTACTCAAAGTACTAGTTTTGCCCATTGTCCCTGCATTGCTGTCCTTTCCTGGGTATACACTTTTCCTAATTTTGATAATGGTGTGGATGACCTGGAGGCCAGAGGTATCCACAGCTTATGCATATATCTCAGTGACAATATCCATGCTACAGAACTTGAAGTCAACTTCCCGGGCACCCTATTCTGAGAACAGCTCTGGATTAAATTGAAGTTAGAGGGTAGTGACATGCTGGATGCATCTACCATAGCCCCTTAGCTGGTGACCCACACCAGAGTATCAATGACCTATCTCGCTTGCTACAGACTGTAAGTGCTTTCAACCCTTCACATCTGCTCATTGTTGGCGATTTTAATTTGCCACAAATCGACTGAAGAAACAACCCTTGCAGAGCACCTGAACCTCATTTGCTCATAAGTTTCTTTCTACTGTCCAGGACACATTTATTTTTCAGCATGCCACTGAGCCAACCAGGTTTAGAGATGGTTTTAGACCAAGTCTACTTGTTTTGATACTGACCAATGAAGTCTACTTGTTTTGATACTGACCAATGAAGAGGCGACTAGCTTAGACCATGGTCTTAGGATTGCTTTGGAGCTGGGGTGCAGAGTGGAAAATTCTGGCAAAAAAATGAACATAAAAGTGGAATATTCAACCAAAAAACATATGTACTCAGCTTTAAGCAATACCGAATTACCCGCTCACCACAATTCATTATTACCTATGCCAATTCTTCCTGTCTTTCCCTCCACAGGCTGTCCATATTATTAAATCCATAAATCAGAGTCAGGGTTCCAATTATCCAAAACATTTTAAAAATAAGGAGTGAAAAATTCACAGTAAGACTCTGGAAAAAGAGTGGAAAAATTGTATCTATAGGGTGTCGTTTTCCACCCAAATTTCCCAATGCTAGGACACTGACTTAGACTATTGCCCAGGATTGAGAAAGAGCAACCATGTGCTGCTAGAATGTTAATTAGCCTGCATGATGCTCAGGCCTGAGAGCTTGAAGTGAAACTTCAACAGGCCCAACTTTCAGGAGTTGGATAGAAGGATTAGCGAGTTCAATTGGGACTGCTTGTCTGTGCTGGAAGTAGACACATATTACCAGTGGTTCAGGGATACTCTGTTCACTCCCTCTTGAATGAATGTATTCCTAGGGCTAGAAGCTCTCATGCTAGAAAGAACCTTTACATGACTAGTCGGGCACTCAACCCAATAGACAGAAGTACCTACATATTTTGGTCTGCATACACAAGTTCTCAGGACCCAATTGACCTGGCCAGATTTAAACTCTGTAGGAATAGGCTCAGGGACTTGACAGCTAAGAAAGGAGTTTGAATCCCAACTCATCTCCAATATTAAGGTGAATCCAAAAGCCTTCTGGAAGTAAGTTATTCGAACAGCAGGCTCAAGGTGAAACCCAAGATTGGCGATCCCCGCAACGGTTCGGGGACACTTGAGAGCCAGGATCAGGCCAAGGCCGCTATCTTAAATGACTTCTTTGCAGGGGTCACTAATGAACACTTCAGAGAACACTAGTGTCGTGCCTGAGCTCGCAGACCGTCGCACTGGTCCACAGCTGACTCATGTACCCATCTCCAGCCAGGCTGTCGAGAGAAAACTACGTGCGCTGGCCGCTGAAACCCACTAGTGCCCCGGGACCGGATGATGCTCAGCCACGGGTGTTGCGAGAGTCGAGTTGAAATATATTTATTCAATAAACACACACACGTTACAGTTGCATATTAACTATCGATCGGTGCAAAAGCGGAAACCGCTTAAATCTCGACACCTCTCGACATCCAAAACAAATACAAATACAGCCCGAATCGGATCCCGCCACGCACCACATGCGACGCCCCGCAGCAACAGCCGCCACCGCCGTCCCCGCACCCACCCCACATCACCCACCATGCAAACTCTAATACCGCATTACGTGAATCTTCCGCATCGAAGCAAGAAAGTTTGAAAGTGATGGGCGACCACGTGGTCGCCATCGCTCGGGAGATGTGATCCGTTCAATAGTGAGTTTATTAGCTCAGAGGGATGGATGGAAGCAAAGTCAATGTTGAGATCTACGGAAAGGGACGCGATTAGATGTTCACGGAATTTTGGTAAAGGTGACAATTGACGATGAAATGTTGCACAGTTTCATTGGTTAAGCCGCATTGACACAGGAGAGTGTCTGAAAGTTGGAAAGGATATAGGTGCGCATTTAAAGTGGAGAGCCCAACCCTTAACCTGGTGTGGAGTCTATTTCCCGATTTGCTGCCGAGGGAAAAGTAGGTCGGTGGGGGTGGGGTTCCCAGGTGTCGTACGACTGCTTTTTTTAATGATTTGGTGGATATTTCATTGCGACTGGGATCAGGGAGAGCATTCCATAATCTTGTGGTAGCCGGTACATATGAGCGTTGATATTGTGTGATACGGTTCCTGGGCAGTGATTGTGTGTTGGCATTTCGGAGCGCTCTGCCAGTGTCTTGTTGTCGCGTGTTAGGGAGAATAGATGTTATGTAAGTTGAGAGCTGTGACTGTGGGTGTCGAAGAGTGAAGTACATAGTGAGTTTGTGAATGGCCCGCCTAGTTTGGAGTAAGTCCCAACCTAGTTCTTGTCTCAGTTTGTCAGTCGATGTCATGCGTAGCGTCCCAGTCACTAGTCGTGCTATCCTGTTCTGAAGTCGTTCAAGTCTTAGAGAGTCAGTCACTGTGATATTGCCGTCATAAATGATGTCACCGTAATCGAAATATGGTCGTATGTAGATGCGATAGATGAGTTCAAGAGTTGATCTTGGTAACAGTTTAGCTATGGGGTAGATGGGACTCAGGGATTTATTTACTTTCAGGATTATGTCATTGATATGTTCATGGAAACGCAAATCTTGAGAAAAGGTTACTCCGAGATGTTTATGAGAATGGGACGTTGGGACAGGTTGGTCGGCAAAATTTAGTTTCGGTACTGTTGGTGTGTTTGAGTTGGAGAATGTTAGTTGGATGGTTTTTGCGGGGTTAAACGTTATAATCCATTGTTGGCCGTACTGGTGAATTTTGTTAAGGTCGTTTTGGAGAGATAGTTGGACGTCGGTTATGTTGGAAGGCATATGAGAGGCGTGCAAAGAGGTATCATCCGCGAAAAATTGAATGTCATTGGTCGTGATGTATGAGAGTTCATTTAGGTATAGGAGAGCCAGTAGGCACAGAACCTTGAGGGCAGCCAGCGTTGATTGTTTGGAAGGAAGAGAATGAGGAAGACATTTTGACGCGGTGTTTACGATTGGTAAGATACGATTTGATCCAAGTTAGAACGGTCCCAGTTATGCCGAATTCTTTTTCACATTTGTATATAAGTCCGAAATGCCAAATTTTGTCAAAATATTTCGAAATATCTAGAAAAACAGCAGTGAAGTCCTTTCCTATATCGAGTGCATTGTATAGATTGTGAGAGAGGTATGTGAGCTGAAGTTGCGTGCTATGTTTTGGCCGGTACCCACTCTGTTTGTCAGTTAGTAGTTGGTGTTCTGTGATATGGTCGTAAATGTTTCGAAATACAATTTTTTCCAGCACTTTGGGCAGAATGGAAAGAAGTGAAATGGGACGATAATTTGTCGGGTCTGAGGGTGAACCTTTCTTTTTGAAAATCGGGTGTATGTTAGCTTCTTTCCAAATTTCTGGGAAGATGCCTAGTTGAAGTGACTTGTTAAATAGGGCTGAGAGAGGTTCCGCTATAATTATGGCTGAAAGTTTGATAATTTTTGCCGGAAGCTGATCAGGGCCACATAATCTATTGGGATCGAGCGAGTTCAAAATTTTGAGCACTTCTTGTGGGGTGGTGACTATAGTATCTACAGTGGGTACCGGCCCTCTGTATCGAGTAGTGACAGGGGTGTGGTTTGCAGGGACAGTAAGATGAGATTGGGTTGCGAAATTATCGTTGAGTATTGTCGCTTTGTCTTCGTCTTCTGTCACTATGTAACCGTCGGTTGTGAGTAATGGTGGTATGACGTCATGTTGAGTGCGTCCGGTGATATTCCGTAGCAGTTGGTGATACTTGTATGGGTCATGTTTGCATTCTAGGAGTCTTCGTATCTGCTTGGTTGGGTGGTTTTGTTTAAGTTGTCTATTCAAGTCAGTCACCAAGTTCCGTTGTAGTCTCCATCTCTCCCAAGTCTGGTCGTTAGTCGGCTTGTGTCGGGCGGTCCTAAAGAGTCGGTTTCGTTTTCTGATGTTTCTTTTGAGTTCGTTGGTTACCCATGGTTTGTCTTTTCGCCGAATATGTATAGTTTTAGTTGGTATAGCTTGCTTTGCTGCGGATAGAATTGCTGAGGTGAAGTGAGAGGTGGCAGTGTCAATGTCCATGTCAAGTATTCGTTGCCAGTCAGTGTCCATGAGAAGTCTCATGAACCTGTCGGCGTCGAGTTTTTCGTAGTCCCAGATCGTCCTAGAGATAGGGTGTGTCGTTACAGTTGGTAGGTCGAGTATGATGTACACAGGAAAATGGTCTAGCGTCGAAAATGGAGATAGTGTGCCGCTTTCCGTCGTTAATTCGTTATTGCTAGTAAAAATCAAGTCACGCAGATTTGCCGTTGTGTCGGTAAGTCTTGTCGGTCGGTCAATGAGTTGCTGAAGGTTTAATGTGTACGCAGTATCTTTGAATTTTGATCGAATGGAGTTATGCCGCTATTGATGTATCCAGGGGACAAATAATTATTTCCAGCGTTTAAGTCTCCCGTGATTAGCAGAGCAGTGGGGTTTAAGGTATATGCTATGCTAACACTTTCTGAAAATCTTTCCAAAAAAAGTTCGAGCCGGTCAGACGTTAAATTTGGTGGAAGGTAAAGGCAACAAATGATGAGTGTGCCATTTCCAAAAGCAATTTTGCACCAAATCCATTCTTCTTTCATCAATTTCTAGTTGGGGGAGTCGTGTTATGGGTAGGGCTGATTTTGCATAGATTGCTGTCCCCCGCCGTGTCGTGTTAAGAGCTTGGTTGAGAGCTTGGCCACACACTTGCTCATCCTCTTGCGTTGCTGTACCGTAGGTCGATGGACACTGGGACATCACCTACAGTCTGGAAGCAGGGTAAGATGGTGCCCATTTACAAGAAGGGCGACAAACAAAACCCAGAGAACTACCGCCCTATTAGCCTGACCTCAGTGTCATGTAAGGTACTGGAATCCCTCATCCGCGACGAGCTGATGGACCATCTCACCACCCACGGCCTCCTATCTGAGGACCAACACGGTTTCCGTCCTAGGCGCTCATGCAGCACTCAATTATTGGCGACCATTGATGCCTGGAGCGGGATGCTGGAGGACAACAACCCAGTTGATGTGGTATACCTCGACTTTCAGAGGGCATTTGTTTCTATCCCACATAGAAGGCTGTTGTGTAAGTTACACAGCTATGGGGTTTCTGGAAAACTGCTGTCCTGGATTGAGTCGTTCCTTAGCGAGAGGAGGCAGCAGGTTACTCTCGGTGGATGTCATTCAAACCTGGTACCAGTAACGAGTGGTGTACCACAAGGGTCTGTCTTTGGCCCGCTGTTGTTCCTGCTTTATGTAAATTATTTGCCAGAGGTGGTTCGCTGTCCGGTCAAATTGTTCGCCGATGACACCAAATTGTTCTCTGGTGTATCCACTGAAAGTGATGCAGCAGTCATGCAGGCAGACCTTGATGCGCTGGTGGCGTGGTCTGCTTCCTGGCAGATGCCTTTCAACAAGGATAAATGCAAAGCCATGCATGTCGGATCAGCCAATCGTGCATTCTCGTTCCACATGATAGGCAACCAGCTTGAAAGCACACCAGTGTAAAATGACCTTGGTGTTCATATTGACTCTCCTGAAGTTTCGGCAGCAAGCGGCGGTGGCGATAGCTAAGGCGACCCGGGTGTTGGCAGTCATTCGTCGGACATTTGCACTGATAAACGAAGCAACTCTTCCTCTGCTGTTCAAATCCCTCATGCGTCCTCATCTTGAATACGGGAACCTCAGGTGGGGACCGTTTAATAGAGCGGATCAAAGAGCAGTAGAAAGGGTGCAGAGAAGAGCCACCCGCCTGGTTGCCAGCATCCGTCACCAAGAGTACCAAATCAGACTCCGTCTCCTGAAACTGCCATCCCTCTTTTATCGGCGAAGACGCGGTGACATTATCCACGCGATCCACGTGTTACATGGTGGGGTGGACGTAATTGTAACAGAGATGTTCATTGTTCACCTTGCACACTGGTGGACCTGCAAGAAGCCATTCCCTGTAACTTTGCAAGCCACACCGCGTGCATCATGTCGCACCAGGGAGAACTCTTTCGCCGTCCGCATCATCAATGACTGGAATGGGCTCCCTGCTGCTGTCCAACATATTCAAGAGTAGGATGGATCCATCCTACTCTTGTATAGTATCCATCCTACTCTTGAATATGTTGGACAGCAGCAGGGAGCCCATTCCAGTCATTGATGATGCGGACTGGGAGTCGATCTGCGATAGGACACAACTACATAGCTCGGTGAGAGCGGGTCCTACAGGCCTTTGGGCCTTATATCCTGAGTACCATAAGGTAAGGTAAGTTTAACTTTTGGAGCATCTAAAGCAATATAAAACCAATAATGCTGTAATGTTGGAAACATTTATTTCATTAGGGTAAACTACTGTAATATTGAACATTCTGCTATGGTAATAGGGTAAACTACCATAACACATATGTCAAAACACTGGACTTTTCAAGCTATCAGTGTTCTTTAGTGCATCAGTATCATCTACATCACCAATAGCATGACAAGTCTGGTGTTTGGTCCCGAAAATGATCCAGAAATTGGCATCCACATGAGAATGGCAACTATTTAAAGGGAACTGTACACCTTGTTTTTTGTTTAATATATACCGTACCACAAGTATCCGTCCCGTCTCCCATCGCTGATTGGCTGATGTGTTGCCCTCATAAGGGGCACGGAGCGGGATTTCCTTGACATATTGCTTTGTATTTGGCAGTAAGGGGCATTTTGAGTTCAAACACACGAATATGACTTTGGTTTGGACCATAGATGGATATCTGTGGAGAAAAAGTAAGTTTCTCCTTGCATGACACGTGACGTCATACAACACCAGTGGGTAGACCTGACCTGACTGGCTCCGCCTGCCGCCTACTACAGTCTCTGACATGGGGCCGCCCGGGCGGCTGAGCGGATATTAGCGAGGCATCGTGATCAGAGACTACCGTGCCAGAGAGTGTAGGATGTAACGTCAACAAATCCGTCAATCAGCGATGGGAGTACGATGCCTGCTTGTGGTACGGTACATATTAAACGCTGAGAAGGTGGACTGTTTCCTTTAAGGCATGCAACACTTGGGGTCACTGGATGATGCAGAATGACTAAAGAAGTTAACATTATTTTTTCCCTTGAAGAAGTTGCTTAGATTTCCTTTTAAAATTGGGAGAGGTGTGCATTATTGCACTGCCATGCATGATTGCATTGCCATAATTTTAAACTTTCATTTCATTTCTGCCTTTTCCAGGACATGCATTGCAAGTTATGAAACACAAGACACCACTTTGAATACATTTGCCTGGATTGTGATCACTTTTCACTGAAGTTGACTTTCAGCATCTGTGTCTGCAACCATGCAAACATCGGAGGAAGCAGAGGATGTTCAGATGTCCACTGATAATGTGCCTGATAATTCAAGATATCTGAGTTTATCTGACATCAAGGAGTACAGGCTGGATGACGAAGGAGTCTCTACAGACACGTCAGTGAATCAGGTAAAAAGTGTGGAGCACATATGTGTGGTAAATGACTTGTGAATGACAAGGAAAACATTGATTAAGAATTGGAGGCTATGATTACTGGTTACTAAGTAACCTATTTTTCAGGAATTGTAACTTCTGTATGTGTTGAACACTCATTTTACTTTTATAATACCTACCAGTTTTTAAATGGGATTTTGGCATAGTTTTATCTCTTTTCAACCACACAAAAAACTGATCTATAATTTTCAGAAACGCGTCGAGGACAGCATCGAGGAATGCTTGTTCAAGTTCTTTGACCGAGCTTCTGTGGACCCCGACCTGCCGAAATTATCTCGGGAAGATCACATCGAGCTGCTGTGCAAATCTCTGTCCTACCTCTCTGGTAACTATGAGGTGAGCAGACCTGTACATGAATCGACCTGTTCTGTCATATGCAAATGTACAGACAATACGTTGGCTATTATGCACCAGAGTCCGATTTCCGTTGTCTGACTGTATGTTAATTCCCGTCTTGTGAGTGTTGGCCGTGCGGCGTGCTTGCTGACCATCTACATCGCTTCTTCCATGTTCCTGGCCAGTGTCTGTGTAACCCTGACTATGCTGATGCCCACCCCTCCGTTTGCCGTCCAGTGCCTGGACGCCAGCCGGCCGTGGCTCTGCTACTGGATGCTGCACGCGCTGGACGTGCTCGGCCACACGCTGCCCGTGGAGCAGGTGGACACGATCGCCGCCTTCCTCGGCCGCTGCCAGTCGTCCGAGGGCGGCTTCGGCGGCGGGCCGGGGCAGCTGCCGCACCTGGCCGCCACCTACGCCGCCGTCAGCGGCCTGGCCAGCCTCGGGACGCACGGCGCCTACAAGGTCATCGACAGGTGAGCTGGGCGGCCGCGGCGGTTTGGGGCTGATGGTGGTGGCGAGGGAGGGGAGGGAGGAGAGTATTGTCCTAGGACACGGCATTTGTGGGCGACTGGCATTTGTGCTTTACGACGACGCGAATGTTGGCCGTTCATCGCCGAGTCTCTCATGCCGATCCAAGCGGGAAAACCGGAAGGTGACGTTAATTTCGTCCCAGCTAACAGTTGCATACATTGGCAACTGATCAATGAGTATTAATTAATATAAGTTTTAACACCGCTGTGAGTGCCAGTTGGATGGTATCCCAGCCAAGCGTGACGCAATATTGAGCAAATGCCGTTAAAGTTGGGTGATCAGCATTACTCACCCGTGTTCCTTGGAACCGCAGGTTGTGTGCTATCCGGTATATTATTAATATCGACCTTAATAATAATATTGGTCTCTGTGAGCTGACCTTAAAATGATCGTGGTCTGTGTCCACCTTTGGACCTATCCGTGTGGCTGTGAACCCTCGTCACCTTCGCTTCATCTGAGGCACCAGTACCATCCAAACATGCTCGATCTGAGCATGACCCGGTCCTTGTCTCCTGTCGTGACCCAGGTTTACCTGTGATGTGCTGCGATAAATGTGATCTGCTGTGATGACCTGTGATGACCTGTGAGCCGGCCTGACACGTGACCCGTGACCCCGGTGTGCCCCCAGGCCGGGTCTGCGTCGGTTCCTGCATCGCTGTCTCAACACGGACGGCTCCTTCTCCATGCACGACGGCGGCGAGGTGGACATCCGCGGGGCCTACTGCGCCGCCGCCGTCGCCCGCCTCACGAACGTCTACGACGACTCACTGTTCGAGAAGACGGCAGAGTGGGTCTCCAGGTAGGTGGCGCCAGGCGCTCCACGGCGAGCTCGGAAGTCGGAACTGGCATGCACGAGGAGAGATTGGTTGTGTGACAGCTGTTTGGAGAGAGTAGAAGGCGTGTGAGAAGACGGTCGAGTGAGTGGTGTGAGCCACACTCCAGCGATCTGGTCTGCGTGAGCTATTTTGGTTAGTTTGCAGGTCTGTTGTTCGGGGAGTGCAGAAGGTCGAATTGCCGTTGTTGCACAGCTGAGTGTGTTACCCGTCACATTGTGAGACTGCCCACGCCGTGCCGATCTGTGCCCTGTTACCCTCTCGGTGGTTACATCGACCGACTGCGTGTTCCCCAGCTGTCAGACGTACGAGGGAGGCTTCTCTGGCACCCCTGGCCTGGAGGCGCACGGCGGCTACACGTTCTGCGGACTGGCGACGCTCGCTCTGCTGGGTCACGAGCGGCTCTGCGACCTCGACTCGCTCATGGTGAGGTGGTGACGATGCTGACTGGCATGAGAACGTGCCGCGGGGTGTGGTGATGTGATAGTTTTACATAATAAAATTAGTGTTTTGGAGCGACAAATATGCTGATGTATAACGGCACTGAACGTGGCAAGTGCTTTTTAAGTGCAAATAATTGTAAATGCTATTTACAGGTAAGCGGTTTTATCTTCTAAATTTGAGTGCGCCTGCCTGTGCGGTCGGCGCTATACCTGATGTGTGTTTGTGTGTTCCCGGCAGCGGTGGGTGGTGAGCCGTCAGATGCCGCTCGAGGGCGGCTTCTCAGGCCGCACACATAAGCTGGTGGACGCGTGCTACGCCTACTGGCAGGGCGCCGTGTTTCCCATCATACACACCCTGCTGGCCAAGGAAGGTGAGTGTTCCCCATCATACACACCCTGCTGGCCAGGGAAGGTGAGTGTGTTCCCCATCATACCCACCCTGCTGGCCAAGGAAGGTGAGTGTGTTCCCCATCATACACACCCTGCTGGCCAGGGAAGGTGAGTGTGTTCCCCATCATACACACCCTGCTGGCCAGGGAAGGTGAGTGTGTTCCCCATCATACACACCCTGCTGGCCAGGGAAGGTGAGTGTGTTCCCCATCATACACACCCTGCTGGCCAAGGAAGGTGAGTGTGTTCCCAATCATACACACCCTGCTGGCCAAGGAAGGTGAGTGTGTTCCCCATCATACACACCCTGCTGGCCAAGGAAGGTGAGTGTGTTCCCCATCATACACACCCTGCTGGCCAAGGAAGGTGAGTGTGTTCCCCATCATACACACCCTGCTGGCCAAGGAAGGTGAGTGTGTTCCCCATCATACACACCCTGCTGGCCAAGGAAGGTGAGTGTGTTCCCCATCATACACACCCTGCTGGCCAAGGAAGGTGAGTGTGTTCCCCATCATACACACCCTGCTGGCCAAGGAAGGTGAGTGTGTTCCCCATCATACACACCCTGCTGGCCAAGGAAGGTGAGTGTGTTCCCCATCATACACACCCTGCTGGCCAAGGAAGGTGTGTTCCCCATCATACACACCCTGCTGGCCAAGGAAGGTGAGTGTGTTCCCCATCATACACACCCTGCTGGCCAAGGAAGGTGTGTTCCCCATCATACACACCCTGCTGGTCAAGGAAGGTGAGTGTGTTCCCCATCATACACACCCTGCTGGCCAGGGAAGGTGAGTGTGTTCCCCATCATACACACCCTGCTGGCCAAGGAAGGTGTGTGTGTTCCCCATCATACACACCCTGCTGGCCAGGGAAGGTGAGTGTGTTCCCCATCATACACACCCTGCTGGCCAAGGAAGGTGAGTGTGTTCCCCATCATACACACCCTGCTGGCCAAGGAAGGTGAGTGTGTTCCCCATCATACACACCCTGCTGGCCAAGGAAGGTGAGTGTGTTCCCCATCATACACACCCTGCTGGCCAAGGAAGGTGAGTGTGTTCCCCATCATACACACCCTGCTGGCCAAGGAAGGTGAGTGTGTTCCCCATCATACACACCCTGCTGGCCAAGGAAGGTGAGTGTGTTCCCCATCATACACACCCTGCTGGCCAAGGAAGGTGAGTGTGTTCCCCATCATACACACCCTGCTGGCCAAGGAAGGTGTGTTCCCCATCATACACACCCTGCTGGCCAAGGAAGGTGAGTGTGTTCCCCATCATACCCACCCTGCTGGCCAGGGAAGGTGAGTGTGTTCCCCATCATACACACCCTGCTGGCCAAGGAAGGTGAGTCTGCTGCACTTGACATTGAGGTGGGAGGTTCCCATGCCGGTGGCGCACCTGTTGCTATATATTTTCTCGACTATTCGATAGCTCTAGCGAATTATCCTAGTCTTACTATGCGCACACGCGATATACACGACCCAGCTTAGTTCTCTCACTCCCATGGCAGTTGTTGAAAGGGTGTTGAGCAGGTGATGCATTTTGCGATGCTCCTTCCTCGGCCATCCAGAGGCCTGTTCACGGTCACCTGCGGTTCGGCGGTTTCCAGCAGGCTCTAGCCCCGCCCCTTTCCTCATGCGTCATCACAAGCAGGCGTCTCTTGAACACTGAATGCCGCGACGCGCCACTTCACGTGATATTTCATCCTGCGGTTGCTCCGTGCCAACCGCCGGAACCGCAGCCAACCGCAGGGTCCGTGAACAGGCCTCTGCTCACTTTCCTTTTTGCCTCAGTGTCCGGACTCATAAGGCGGACATTTTTGGATGAGTCATGAGTCGAGTCGATTCAATACAAAAAACAGCACTTGAGTCAAGAGTCGAGTCGATTCAATTGTTTGAAACAGCACTTGAGTCAATAATCGAGTCGATTAAATTGTTTAAAACAGCACTCGAGTCAAGAGTTGAGTCGATCCATTTTCTTTGAAACAGCACTTGAGTCAAGAGTCGGGTCAGTGCTTCGGCTGTTGAGTCAGACTTGTCGTCTACTTGTATGTGTAGAATCCATGTGTACAATTGAGTCGTTACAAGTCTACTCCAGATTATATTCAAAGTTATCTGATATAGACGATGACTGATTCTGTCACCACTCGATGGCCGTTTGATGACCGACTGCCGCGGTGGTATCTGACATCTGCCTCCCGCTCCTCCCCGCTCCTCCCCGCCTGCAGGGTCGGAGAGTCTGAGCCGAGAGCGCTGGATGTTCCACCAGGAGGCGCTGCAGCACTACCTGCTCCACTGCTGCGAGAACGCGCACGGTGGCTTCTTCGACAAGCCCGGAAAGTGAGTGGCGCGATGTCAGTCGCTGATATAAGGCAGCTGGGTTTCGAAGGGTCACTGTTTGTCTGTCTCGCACCGATTCCAATTACCCTTTCCCTGGTCTCACGCGATTTTGACTGGGTCTTGTGAAGGTCACACATTTGGCGAAGCACGACCTGCTTTAGTCATCCAGTCCACGTAGTCCCTCAGTGGATGGTGACCAGTGGTTGTTGGCTCATGAGCGTGTTATTATGCAAGGTACTGACGCAGACGTCAGTACCTTGCATAATAATGTTATAGACGTCAGCTATAAACTCGGGTAGGGAAGCAGAGCAGAGCAGAGCAGCCTACACGCACTCACTCACCAACGCCAATGACTGTTGTCCGCAGGAACCGTGACTTTTACCACACGTGTTACGCGCTGAGCGGTCTGTCGATAGCGCAGAACTTCCACCTGGGCCGGCAGCACCACCCGCGGGTAGTCGGACACCAGGACAACCAGCTGGTGAGAGCGGGGAGCGGGGAGCGGCACGTCGCCGGACGGGGTTCATCGTGGGGAGGATGTGGAGGAGCGGGCGGTCCGTGGGGGTGTGTCAGGCTGTGCCACCATACAAATGGTAATCGATTAACAATACATTCTCCACTCTGCGACCGTCAACACAAGCACTAGGCTTACCTGCCTTAGACTGAGTTAATGAGTAAATGCCAACACCTAATAGTTCGGTCAAAGACGCGACATTTTATCGGTTTCTTGCGGTCTCTCATTTGTACATTGTATGACACGACACATTGTTGTTGCGTACTTCAGGAGCTGGTTCACCCGATCTACAACCTGGTGGTGACCAAGGCGATAGCGGCGACACGGTACTTCGGAGAGTTACCGGTGCCGACTGACGCGGACTGCTCCAAGCCGTCCGCCGCGGTACCGGAGGGAGATCTCAACACACCGTCCTCCGAGGACAACTCGGGCCCGAGCTCACCCCAGAGCCCGGCCGGGGACGCCGCACCCGCACCATCGCCCCAGGCCACCGCACTGACTGCTGAGCAGATTGTCCGCACTTAGGCCAAGCTGGGCCGCGCTACAATATATGACGTCATTCATTGGGGGAGAGCTGCTGGGTCTTTTTTGACAGCAGCCGGGTCTTTTGTGCGACAGAAACCCATCCATTGCTTCTACTTCTCTTACGTCCGTCTCGGTTATATTTGTCGAACATACCGACGTCTAATCCTGTACAAGTCTGAGACTGCCCGAAGGAAAATATATCAACTGGTGTCCCGTGCCTCGCATCGAACCACTGCCTGGCGTGCGCCGCGGCGGAAATAGACAAAGTCGCAATAAGGGACGCGATTCTATTGGTCTCAATTGAAAGCTGACGTCTAGTTTCAATTGAAGTTGGAAAGACAATATCCATGACAATGACACACTGCAATATTCGACGCGGAAAACGACCAATCAAGGAAGGCGACGCAGAAGGCACAGGGCAAAATACCGTAAGAGTCTTGTCTTGGAAGCTGCTTGCAGCACTACACAGCGCCGGTGTATGGATTCCATACACAGCGCCGGTGTATGGATTCCATACACAGCGCCGGTGTATGGATTCCATACACAGCGCCGGTGTATGGATTCCATACACAGCGCCGGTGTATGGATTCCATACACAGCGCCGGTGTATGGATTCCATACACAGCGCCGGTGTATGGATTCCATACACAGCGCCGGTGTATGGATTCCATGCACAGCGCCGGTGTATGGATTCCATACACAGCGCCGGTGTATGGATTCCATACACAGCGCCGGTGTATGGATTCCATACACAGCGCCGGTGTATGGATTCCATACACAGCGCCGGTGTATGGATTCCATGCACAGCGCCGGTGTATGGATTCCATACACAGCGCCGGTGTATGGATTCCATACACAGCGCCGGTGTATGGATTCCATACACAGCGCCGGTGTATGGATTCCATGCACGACATCTCTTCACACGTCACGCTCCTTTGTAAGCCAGCAGCCCATTGCAGGATAACGTCTTCAGGCACGTCACCTCACGTCAGAACCGTCCGTCAGTCGGCCAGTAGTCCAGGGCTGTATCACATTTCACCTCACACACGTCATGACGTAGTCCTGTGCTGTTTGGCGTCACACATCGCACTTCACAGTCTTAGTGCTCTATGACGTCACCTCACTGTGCTGTATGACGTCACTTCACTGCTGTATGACGTCACCTCACTGTATTGTATGGCGTCACATCACTGTGCTGCATGACGTCACATCACTGTGTTGTATGCCGTCACACCACTGTACTGTATGCCGTCACACCACTGTGCTATATGACGTCACCTCACACCACTGTGCTGTATGACGTCACCTCACTGTGCTATATGACGTCACCTCACGCGCGTCACGCCTGGCCTCCGGCCAGTAGCTGGGCGACGGTGACTCTCTCCATGGCGGACATCTGGTCCGACGGCAGCAGGTTAAACACAATCTCCGCGTCCCCCAGCGGCTCTGAAATCAGACCGGATGGGACCGCCGTCACAACCTGGACCGGACCGCAAAGGTGGTCACGAGCCGGACCGGAGCACTGTTACAACCCAGATCGGACTGCCGTCATAACACGGATCGATCCCGACGACCCAACAGGAGCGACATGCCGATGAGGCTCCACAGTTTCCCAATCTGAGCACTGAACAGATGATTGGTGAATACGGGCACATTCGTATCAAAATGCGTGGAGCAAACTTATCATCGGGTAGTAGAAGCTTTGCAGTGGACTGAACAAACTTTGCTGTAAAATCGCCCCTCTGCGACAGACTGTTGAACGCGCGGTGCGGCCCACGGAGAGGCTGCGTCCCGACCGGTGCACGCTAGGGACGAGAGTTGGCGGCACGGCCAGAGGCAGGCGGACTATACCTTCAGAGAGGTCGCCTAGGCTGCCCCAGCCGGGCGCGTTGAAGAAGCTGAGGTAGGCAGACAGCTGGTGGGGGTCGGAGGCGGCGGACCGGCCCGTCAGGTAGCCGAAGAGGGCAGCGCTGACTTCTGGAACACATCGCACCATGGTAGTATTGTCAGGAAAACCGTCAGACAGCACCAGTGTGCCATATGTTGTTTGAAACTAACACTTCAGTCGTCACAATGCCCAGAATGTAACGCTGTGTAAATTTGTTAACACTACCATGAAATACACGCATGCACGACCAGTGCGATCAGTGACATCTACCGCGTGCCTACCATCTTCCCGTTACTCTTAGTCCTGTCTATCTCACCATGTTCCTGTTCGGCTAGCGTAGTCTGTATGCCCAGCTCGGCACAGTCTGCTATCCTGCCCAGCGTCGATCCCGCCTCCGCCAGTCGCAGGAGCCGCAGCGGCCGGAGGTGTCGGCCGGCACGGGCGGCCAGCAGCAGACTGACGGTCGGCAGGAACAGCTCCGACTGCTGGCCGGTCAGACAGAGCTGCAGCAGCGCGGCCAGCTGCAGCGGCAGCCGGTCCCCGGCGGCCGAACACGGCGGCAGCAGGTGCCGGCACAGACTGCGCTGCTCCACTGGACTGACGGAGGACAGCAGCAGCTCCGCCTGCCGAGGAGAGGGGTGGGGGGTCAGTTAGGGGCAGCAGCAGCTCCGCCTGCCGGGGAGGGGGGTCAGTCAGGGGCAGCAGCAGCTCCGCCTGCCAGGGAGGGGTGTCAGTCAGGGGCAGCAGCAGCTCCGCCTGCCGGGAGGGGGGGGGGGGGGGGGGGGGGTCAGTCAGGGGCATCATCTCACCTGGGCTGACCAGTTGGCCTGTCCCTCCCCGCCGAGCGCCCGTGTGACTCACCTGGGCTGACCAGTTGGCCTGTCCCTCCCCGCCGAGCGCCTGTGTGACTCACCTGGGCTGACCAGTTGGCCTGTCCCTCCCCGCCGAGCGCCTGTGTGACTCACCTGGGCTGACCAGTTGGCCTGTCCCTCCCCGCCGAGCGCCTGTGTGACTCACCTGGGCTGACCAGTTGGCCTGTCCCTCCCCGCCGAGCGCCTGTGTGAGCTGCGCGCGGAGCTCCTGCTGATGCAGTCCACCCGCCGCCTTCCGCTTCACGTTCAGCCGACCGCCTGACCGCAGCCGCTCCCTGCAGACAAACAGCGGCATTCAGGAATCACGACCCATTTTTAGATATAGATAAGTCGCAAGGATCCATTTGTCAATGAGTTCTACCTGTGGCTTATTTACATGCAAACGAGATGCTTGTTTAGGTACATCGCCTGTTGAGACTCTAAATTCAGACCCAAGAAACACACCCGAGTAACAAACTCGCGAGTAAACACCGTGTCAGCACCCCTCTCGCGTCGAGGCCGGATACCAGCACAGCCATTCACCAATCCCGGTGTCAACTCACGCCAGCAGTTTGACTCCGGCGCAGGACGTGACGGTGAACGGCCAGAACCTGTCGTCATCCACACGGATCTCCACGATCGCATCGAGCTGCGGCAGCAGACAGGGCGCCTCAACTGCCACCTGTCGGCCGGCGGGCGAGTCTGCAGTGCGCAGCGTCATCGCCAGGTGGCAGTAGGTGAGCTGTCCGGAGCCGAGGTCGCGCGGCACCAGCAGTCGTGGCTCGGCAGCCAGCACGTACAGGTGACGGAATGCCTGTAGGTGATACCTGCCGGAGGAAAAAGACAGAGGGGATAGTTAGCAGGTGGACAAGGTTCTAAGGGGATTCTTGAGAGCGATGATCGTCAGCGTTAGTCATATCATGATTATGACCTAATACCTGGATAGGAAACTCGGTCTTCCGGCGCGACAGTTAGTCCTGCCATCTAGCGGCACTTTATTCGTCACAGGGTTTGTGAGCGAAGTTTCCCATCCAGGTATTAGGTAATCTATGGTCATATGACGCAGCACTGCGTATCACTTGACTAAAATTGAGTTTCAGGCTGATAATAAAAGAAACTCACATACCGTGACCGTAACATGCGCAGTCAACAAAAGTCTAAATCAAATGCACATACAAAACGGCCACATAGCATACAATACGACCTAATGCATTCCTGTACCTCACAGGTAAGACACTTACCACTCACAGCGCGCCTACCTACTCTCACAGCTAACAGACCCCACCCGCAGCTGCTCTCCTGACGCCCCACTCTGCCTCCCTCCGTACCTGCCGTCGCAGCTGGTGAGCGGATACCGCGGGAAGAAGGCGCAGAGGAGCGCGGCCACGGCCGGCCGGCTGTTGCTGAGCGTGTGCCGGCCGCCACCGAGGAACAGCAGGCCGAGCGACATGTGCACGGCCAGGTGGCTGCCGTAGTTGACCGTGGCGTGCTGCGCCCCGACCCGGGAGCGCAGGAAGCGGCAGATGCGCATCACGTCCAGGTCCCCGGTGCCGGCCATCACCTGCGGGCAGCGGACACGGGGCACACGGGTCAGGGCAGAGTAGACAATATCTTGCAAATGACGGTCACAGGCCACTCTGCGCTCACTCAGGCCACTCGGTGGTATTGGCGTTTTGCGACGCAATTGTTGGCTCATATGTTGTCGGGGTCTCACGCCGACCCAAGCTGGGGGAGCAGATATGTGCTCAGTGCTATCTCACGCCCGCCGCAAACTACCCAGTGACTCCCATGACAGCCGCGCAACACCACCGCCGCAGCCTACCCCACACACCGGCCGGAAGTCCGGCGTGACCACACCGTTCCGCCTGTCTCACTATTGTCACAGCGTCCCGCCCTTCTCACCATGGCCAGCGCGGTGAGCGTCACACAGAGGCAGTTCTCCACGGTCGGCCGGCCGGCCTCGTCCGCCACCGACGAGCTCGTGTGTGCGATGAACGTGCGCGTGTAGTGCAGCAGCGTCTCGTAGGCGTCGGGGTCGGCCGTGCCGGCATACCGCAGACCCAGCGCCAGGCACGCGCCTGACGTCACGTGACAGTACACCTGGCTGAGGGGCGCGAGAAATGCACGGTTGCGTGGTATCACTCTTGAGGCTTATAGGGTCCACGGTTGGATCTGCGAGATGTAAAGCTAGGTGACGAAAACAAAGCAATGCATCGTCCACCGTTAGGCACCCTGCAATGCATCCGTTCCGTAGGCGAAACGCGCAAAGCTGAAGGCTTTAGACAACACAACACTGTATATAATAGCATTATAGTACACAGGCACAATAGTGAATACAACGACATAGCCATGCTCGGCAGCATGAAGTTTCAACAGCACAACCTGAAATAAAACACGCTTATTTGCAGAAAGTGAGCGAGAGATGATGTTGATCTACACACCTGACTGTCTGGTAGTCCATGTCGGGCTGGTGCGACCGGTCGACGTCGGGCCGCACCAGCGGCGGCAGGTGACTGTCCACCCAGTCCCTGGTGGGTCGCACTCGGTCCCACAGCACCAGGGCGCGGCTCAGCGTCCGCAGCTGGAGCAGGTCGGGACGCACCATGTCCAGCAGGTACAGGGTGTCCGGCGCGGCCAGCCAGTCAGCCACCGCCCTGGGGTGGGGAGAGGAGGTCAGAGAGGAGGTCAGAGAGGAAGTCAGAGCGGAGGTCAGAGCGGAGGTTAGATAGGAGGTCAGAGAGGAGGTCAGATGTCAGAGAGGAGGTCAGAGCGGAGGTCAGAGAGGAGGTCAGAGAGGAGGTCAGAGAGGAGGTCAGAGAGGTCAGATAGGTCAGATGTCAGAGAGGTCAGAGCGGAGGTCAGAGAGGAAATCAGAGTGGAGGTCAGAGAGGTCAGAGAGGTCAGAGGAGGTCAGAGCGGAGGTCAGAGAGCTGACCAGAGAGGAGGTCAGAGAGGAGTTCAGAGAGGAGGTCAGGGATATGATCAGAGATATGATTAGAGAGGAAGCCCAGAGAGTCAGCGGGTGAGCGCATCGGAGGGCTGCCGAGTGGCGCATCTTCCAGGTTGACGTCGCATCTCTCCAGCAGTCGGTGTACTCATTAGATACCTAAGCGGGTGGTCATGTCCGGAGGACAGGAGGGAAGACAGGCCGCCGCTATAGCCCCAGGTCCACTTCAATCTCGACCCTCACCGGCAGCGCAGAATAACAGCCTATCATACACACCCAAGTGGACGAACCAACAGGTGCCAGTTCTCCCGAGTTAAAACGCAACGAGATCCTGTTCAAACACGGATGTGAGTGATGACGCAGCCCTATGGACCAAAACTGCAGACTCGACTCACTTGTTTCCGGAGCCCATGTACATGAGTCCGAGCGCGAGCGTGGCTCCGGCGGCCGTCACGTCCGTGTTGACCGTGTCACCCTCCCGGATATGGTAACTGGACGTCTTGTACTTCTCCTTCTGCGGACCTGCGCGACACAGACGGGGCCGCAAGACGAGGGTGTCATGTACACGGCTCCGAAACTGGATTGCATTCCAACTAAAGTCGTGTGACAACGTAAACGTCTGGAAGTCATGACTGTCCGACGCTGTCACCCACTGTCAATCAGCCAGCGGTTGGTGCCTAGCACTTGGTGATTTCCAGACGCACTTGGTGATTAGGGCAAGCCTAGCACTTGGTGATTAGGGCTTAGCGGCGCCGCAGCTGCTGACATTATATGGCGCGGTGATCTACCACCGAATATCCTCACACACAACTGACCCGTGAGCGGCGATAATATACCACAGATGACACAAGTCATGATGATGACTGTCAGGCTGCCATTTCCTCCTGACTCACCCGTGAGTGGCGATAATATACCACAGATGACACAAGTCATGATGATGACTGTCAGGCTGCCATTTCCTCCCGACTCACCAGTGAGCGGCGATAATATACCACAGATGACACAAGTCATGATGATGACTGTCAGGCTGCCATTTCCTCCTGACTCACCAGTGAGCGGCGATAATATACCACAGATGACACAAGTCATGATGATGACTGTCAGGCTGCCATTTCCTCCCGACTCACCAGTGAGTGGCGATAATATACCACAGATGACACAAGTCATGATGATGACTGTCAGGCTGCCATTTCCTCCCGACTCACCAGTGAGCGGCGATAATATACCACAGATGACACAAGTCATGATGATGACTGTCAGGCTGCCATTTCCTCCTGACTCACCAGTGAGCGGCGATAATATACCACAGATGACACAAGTCATGATGATGACTGTCAGGCTGCCATTTCCTCCTGACTCACCAGTGAGCGGCGATAATATACCACAGATGACACAAGTCATGATGATGACTGTCAGGCTGCCATTTCCTCCCGACTCACCAGTGAGTGGCGATAATATACCACAGATGACACAAGTCATGATGATGACTGTCAGGCTGCCATTTCCTCCTGACTCACCAGTGAGCGGCGATAATATACCACAGATGACACAAGTCATGATGATGACTGTCAGGCTGCCATTTCCTCCCGACTCACCAGTGAGTGGCGATAATATACCACAGATGACACAAGTCATGATGATGACTGTCAGGCTGCCATTTCCTCCCGACTCACCAGTGAGCGGCGATAATATACCACAGATGACACAAGTCATGATGATGACTGTCAGGCTGCCATTTCCTCCCGACTCACCCGTGAGTGGCGATAATATACCACAGATGACACAAGTCATGATGATGACTGTCAGGCTGCCATTTCCTCCTGACTCACCAGTGAGTGGCGATAATATACCACAGATGACACAAGTCATGATGATGACTGTCAGGCTGCCATTTCCTCCCGACTCACCAGTGAGCGGCGATAATATACCACAGATGACACAAGTCATGATGATGACTGTCAGGCTGCCATTTCCTCCTGACTCACCAGTGAGCGGCGATAATATACCACAGATGACACAAGTCATGATGATGACTGTCAGGCTGCCATTTCCTCCTGACTCACCAGTGAGCGGCGATAATATACCACAGATGACACAAGTCATGATGATGACTGTCAGGCTGCCATTTCCTCCTGACTCACCAGTGAGCGGCGATAATATATCACAGATGACACAAGTCATGATGATGACTGTCAGGCTGCCATTTCCTCCTGACTCACCAGTGAGCGGCGATAATATACCACAGATGACACAAGTCATGATGATGACTGTCAGGCTGCCATTTCCTCCTGACTCACCAGTGAGCGGCGATAATATACCACAGATGACACAAGTCATGATGATGACTGTCAGGCTGCCATTTCCTCCCGACTCACCAGTGAGTGGCGATAATATACCACAGATGACACAAGTCATGATGATGACTGTCAGGCTGCCATTTCCTCCTGACTCACCAGTGAGCGGCGATAATATACCACAGATGACACAAGTCATGATGATGACTGTCAGGCTGCCATTTCCTCCTGACTCACCAGTGAGCGGCGATAATATACCACAGATGACACAAGTCATGATGATGACTGTCAGGCTGCCATTTCCTCCCGACTCACCAGTGAGCGGCGATAATATACCACAGATGACACAAGTCATGATGATGACTGTCAGGCTGCCATTTCCTCCCGACTCACCAGTGAGCGGCGATAATATACCACAGATGACACAAGTCATGATGATGACTGTCAGGCTGCCATTTCCTCCTGACTCACCAGTGAGTCATAATATACCACAGATGACACAAGTCATGATGATGACTGTCAGGCTGCCATTTCCTCCTGACTCACCAGTGAGTGGCGATAATATACCACAGATGACACAAGTCATGATGATGACTGTCAGGCTGCCATTTCCTCCTGACTCACCAGTGAGCGGCGATAATATACCACAGATGACACAAGTCATGATGATGACTGTCAGGCTGCCATTTCCTCCTGACTCACCAGTGAGCGGCGATAATATACCACAGATGACACAAGTCATGATGACGACCGTCAGGCTGCCATTTCCTCCCGACTCACCAGTGAGTGGCGATAATATACCACAGATGACACAAGTCATGATGATGACTGTCGGGCTGCCATTTCCTCCCGACTCACCAGTGAGTGGCGATAATATACCACAGATGACACAAGTCATGATGATGACTGTCAGGCTGCCATTTCCTCCCGATTCACCAGTGAGTGGCGATAATATACCACAGATGACACAAGTCATGATGATGACTGTCAGGCTGCCATTTCCTCCCGACTCACCAGTGAGTGGCGATAATATACCACAGATGACACAAGTCATGATGATGACTGTCAGGCTGCCATTTCCTCCTGACTCACCAGTGAGCGGCGATAATATACCACAGATGACACAAGTCATGATGATGACTGTCAGGCTGCCATTTCCTCCTGACTCACCAGTGAGCGGCGATAATATACCACAGATGACACAAGTCATGATGATGACTGTCGGGCTGCCATTTCCTCCCGACTCACCAGTGAGTGGCGATAATATACCACAGATGACACAAGTCATGATGATGACTGTCAGGCTGCCATTTCCTCCCGACTCACCAGTGAGTGGCGATAATATACCACAGATGACACAAGTCATGATGATGACTGTCAGGCTGCCATTTCCTCCCGACTCACCCGTGAGCGGCGATAATATACCACAGATGGCACAAGTCATGATGATGACTGTCAGGCTGCCATTTCCTCCTGACTCACCAGTGAGCGGCGATAATATACCACAGATGACACAAGTCATGATGATGACTGTCAGGCTGCCATTTCCTCCTGACTCACCAGTGAGCGGCGATAATATACCACAGATGACACAAGTCATGATGATGACTGTCAGGCTGCCATTTCTTCCTGACTCACCAGTGAGCGGCGATAATATACCACAGATGACACAAGTCATGATGATGACTGTCAGGCTGCCATTTCCTCCCGACTCACCAGTGAGTGGCGATAATATACCACAGATGACACAAGTCATGATGATGACTGTCAGGCTGCCATTTCCTCCTGACTCACCAGTGAGTGGCGGTTTGTTTCCTCACAACTTATCGGTGAGCGGCGGTTTGTTGCCTTACAACTCACCCGTGAGCGGTGGTTTGTTGCCTCACAACTCACTGGTAAGCGGTGGTTTGTTGCCCTACAACTCACCCGTGAGCGGTGGTTTGTTGCCTTACAACTCACCCGTGAGCGGTGGTTTGTTGCCTCACAACTCACCCGTGAGCGGTGGTTTATTGCCTCACAACTCACCCGTGAGCGGCGGTTTGTTCCCTTACAACTCACCCGTGAGCGGTGGTTTGTTGCCTTACAACTCACCCGTGAGCGGTGGTTTGTTGCCTTACAACTCACCCGTGAGCGGTGGTTTATTGCCTCACAACTCACCCGTGAGCGGCGGTTTGTTGCCCTACAACTCACCCGTGAGCGGTGGTTTGTTGCCTTACAACTCACCCGTGAGCGGTGGTTTGTTGCCTTACAACTCACCCGTGAGCGGTGGTTTGTTGCCTCACAACTCACTGGTAAGCGGTGGTTTGTTGCCCTACAACTCACCCGTGAGCGGTGGTTTGTTGCCTTACAACTCACCCGTGAGCGGTGGTTTGTTGCCTTACAACTCACCCGTGAGCGGTGGTTTGTTGCCTTACAACTCACCCGTGAGCGGTGGTTTGTTGCCTTACAACTCACCCGTGAGCGGTGGTTTGTTGCCTCACAACTCACCCGTGAGCGGTGGTTTGTTGCCTTACAACTCACCCGTGAGCGGTGGTTTGTTGCCTTACAACTCACCCGTGAGCGGTGGTTTGTTGCCTTACAACTCACCCGTGAGCGGTGGTTTGTTGCCTTACAACTCACCCGTGAGCGGTGGTTTGTTGCCTTACAACTCACCCGTGAGCGGTGGTTTGTTGCCTTACAACTCACCCGTGCGCGGTGGTTTGTTGCCTTACAACTCACCCGTGAGCGGTGGTTTGTTGCCTTACAACTCACCCGTGAGCGGTGGTTTGTTGCCTTACAACTCACCCGTGAGCGGTGGTTTGTTGCCTTACAACTCACCCGTGCGCGGTGGTTTGTTGCCTTACAACTCACCCGTGAGCGGTGGTTTGTTGCCTTACAACTCACCCGTGAGCGGTGGTTTGTTGCCTTACAACTCACCCGTGAGCGGTGGTTTGTTGCCTTACAACTCACCCGTGAGCGGTGGTTTGTTGCCTTACAACTCACCCGTGAGCGGTGGTTTGTTGCCTTACAACTCACCCGTGAGCGGTGGTTTGTTGCCTTACAACTCACCCGTGAGCGGTGGTTTGTTGCCTTACAACTCACCCGTGAGCGGTGGTTTGTTGCCTTACAACTCACCCGTGAGCGGTGGTTTGTTGCCTTACAACTCACCCGTGAGCGGTGGTTTGTTGCCTTACAACTCACCCGTGAGCGGTGGTTTGTTGCCTTACAACTCACCCGTGAGCGGTGGTTTTTTTCCGCCGAACACCAGCTGATGGAGACTGGCAGTGATACCCAGCTGGTCGCTGCCGCTGCCCAGGGTGACCAGACCGAGACCGAGGCCGGCGGAGAGCGCGTACGCCTCCCGGTCGCAGCTGTTCTCCATCTCGGGTCCCGGCGGACGGGACATCTCCCGGAGCAGAACCTCGGCCATGTGTCGGTTACTGGAGCCCTGGTACACCAGACCAACGCCGAGTACTGCTGCCACCTGACGGATACATGAAGAAACATCAGCATTGGCACAGCATTAACACTTGGCACACGTTTGTAAATCGAACAAGGACAGCCAGCAGCCAAAAGAGCCAGTATAGATAACACAAAATAATTTAAACAAAGCTAAGACACATCTCGAATCTCAACCACGAGTCAATATAAAAGTGTAAAGGTAAAGACACATCCCTTTACAAATGAATACGACATAATGAGGATTCAGCTTTCACCTGTACAGAGTGGGCGATGTCCAGCTCCCGACTGGTGGGAGGCAGCATCGACTCCACATGAATACTGAGCAGCTTCGTGGTACTGATGTCCATCGTGCCTGCAGAATACCAACGGGGAACCGTCGCACCATCACTGAACAACTGGACATTTGATGCAATTTGACACTGGCGTCCCGAATTCAATAGACAAAAATAACTAAACCCCAATAACTTAGATGAAGCTATCTAAATGCCCACATAAAATAAGCAGCAATCATGATGCAAACGTCTGACCTATATTCAGGTCCGACGTATCCGGAACGATGTGATCAGCCAGAAAACACGTTCTTACGGAGTGAATAATTCCCAGCTGAGATGTCAATGCTAACCTCGTTTGCAGGCGGCCAGGCCGAGCAGAATGCCGACTGAGGTCATCTCGTTGCCTTTGATCAGGTAGTCGTGAACGTTGAGCCGGGCCAGGTGCGCTAGGTGGCCGTTCAGGCCGAGCGCCATCAGGAAGCCGGCGTGCTCCACCGGGTTCTCCGCGCTGGTCTGGAGAGGGAGCGGTCAGACCTTCAAACTTCTGGGCAGAAATGGGCAGAAAAGCGGAGATGAAATGTCGAAACAAGCGAAACAACATAGTCACAAGAGGACGAAGAGGAAGAAGCGCACACTCACTTGAGTGACGCTAAAACATCGCAAATCCCAACATCCGCAGATATCACATTAATGATGCCCCGATTAGACCACACAGCTAAAACCTGCTCACACTGCAAATACCACATCACAATGATCCATCTCCAGACAAACTAAAGACTCTGACCGACTCCACCCGCCAGCCCCACCTCACCTTGGGCCGGTTGTAGAGAATCCACGCCGCGTCAATCTGCGCCGCGTTGGGCGCCACGCGCAGGCCGGCCGCCACGCCGTTGTGGAAGTGCGGCCACGTGTTCATGTTGGGCGGGAGGTCCATATCACTGAGATCCACCGTGGCCCCCCGCGGCGGGGCGCGGCCGGTGAGGCACAGAGTCGGAACGGCCAGCGGCTGGGTGACCACGGGGGCAGCGGCGTGGAGCCCGATCATCCCTCTCCCCGCCGGCAGAGCCATCGTGCGCTGGCACAGGGCGTACAGCAGGCGCTTCTGCTCGTCCAGACGCTCGTGGTCAGAGAGCTCGGGCCGGGGTGGTGCGGCCACAGAGACGGGCCGGCAGGACTGCAGCAGCTGGTGGGCTTCTTCTAGACGGTGATCAGCGGGCCAGCGCAGCTTCACCAGTTCAGTGTCCACAGACTCGGCACCTAGGCAGGGGATGGAGAGTTGGTGATTGTGAAGATGTTGAGAAACCAACCGCTCAGGTCTAATGATGGCCACGTCACGCACATGAGTCAATGAACACGTCTGGCTAATGCGCATCAACAGCTTATTATGCTACTTGTCGACCGACATGCATTGAACTCCATTCGGCGTATTCAGGCTCCTAGTTTGACAATAGCCGAACTATCCGTACATGCTCGAAAACAAAAACATGTTCCAAATACAATGTGCCGGCCCTGCCTCCCGCCTCACCGTCGTCTGCCATGTCCGTCGCCGCCGGCTGGCTGTCTGCCGTCTGCTGGGACGCCGGCAGCGGCGCGGGCGGCGGCGCGGCGGCCGGCGGCGGGGTGGCGCCCGTCAGCTCCTCCCGCCCCACCAGCCGACACAGGGAGTCTGAACAGTCTGCCGGGGGCGCGGCCCGCACCGCCAGCACGGCACACACCAGCGGCAGGCGGACACCGGGCGGTAGCAGCTGCAGACGCGACCACACGTATCCTGCCGGCACGCGACACAAACAGAATGACACGTGCAAGGCAGCGAAACTATACCTTGTAGGCTAAAAAGGCAGCTTAAAGTTAAAATCATTTCAATCGACATGGGAATAGAACATTCAAATAACAATTCGTAAAATTCAGGTTTAAATAAGTCGAATTCGGTCGGGAAAGATCATATGAGCAGGCCATTTATGCTAAGGAGACAAGTGACAGCATGACCCGTTCAATCCGTACCCAGCTTATCCAGCAGCCTGACGGCCAGCTGCCGCCGCTGTCGCTGCTGCTCCTGCTCCTGTCCCTGCTGTTGTTGCTGTTGCTTGGTGTCGCGCGCCTGCTGGTCCGTCAGCAGATCCGTCACCGTCTTCAGTACGCCGCTGGGCTCTCCGCCAGCGGTCGGCGGCGGCGGCGGTACCGGTATCAGCAGGTCAGACAGGCCGGTCTGCTGACCTCTGAGCAGGGCGTACACCTGGGACACACAGTCACCGTCAGTCCAGTTTCCATAAACTAGCCACAGTGTCAGATACAAACGATCTGACCGCACAACCTAACAACGTCATCCGTCCAAATATCCGGAACAGAAATGCGCTGCACGGGAACTGGTCAGTAAGCCGCGGTGGCTGGCGAGTTGTTGGGCTGGAGTGGCTGGCGAGTTGTTGGGCTGGAGTATCTGGCGAGTTGTTGGACTGGAGTGGCTGGCGAGTTGTTGGGCTGGAGTGTCTGGCAAGTTGTTGGGCTGGAGTGTCTGGCGAGTTGTTGGACTGGAGTGTCTGGCGAGTTGTTGGACTGGAGTGGCTGGCGAGTTGTTGGGCTGGAGTGTCTGGCGAGTTGTTGGGCTGAAATGGCTGGCGAGTTGTTGGGCTGGAGTGGCTGGCGAGTTGTTGGGCTGGAGTGTCAGGCGAGTTGTTGGGGTGGAGTGTCAGGCGAGTTGTTGGACTGGAGTGGCTGGCGAGTTGTTGGGCTGGAGTGTCTGGCGAGTTGTTGGGCTGGAGTGTCTGGCGAGTTGTTGGGCTGGAGTGTCTGGCGAGTTGTTGGGCTGGAGTGTCTGGCGAGTTGTCGGGCTGGAGTGGCTGGCGAGTTGTTGGGCTTGATCATGCCGGTGATAAAACACGGCATATGAGTTGAGTTATTATCATGTGAGATGAGTTCTCACCATGACCATGTGAGCAGACAGCTCGTTGACGCCGGCCAGGTGGGTGTAGCCGCCGTTACCGCCCGCCGCCGAGCCGCCCTCCAAACTGCGCAGCAGGTCAGGCGGATGGGACGAGACGTAGCTGGCTGGCTGTACTGACGGCAGGTCCTGTTGGGATAGACAGAACAGGTCAGGCGGATGGGACGAGACGTAGCTGGCTGGCTGTACTGACGGCAGGTCCTGTTGGGATAGACAGAACAGGTCAGGCGGATGGGACGAGACTTAGTTGGCTGGCTGTACTGACGGCAGGTCCTGTTGGGATAGACAGAACAGGTCAGGCGGATGGGACGAGACGTAGCTGGCTGGCTGTACTGACGGCAGGTCCTGTTGGGATAGACAGAACAGGTCAGGCGGATGGGACGAGACTTAGTTGGCTGGCTGTACTGACGGCAGGTCCTGTTGGGATAGACGCATCACCATCATCGACATCATCGATATCAACAGGACGACAGCGCATCATTTGGAGAAACGTGGGTAACACGCACAAGAAGATTATCGACACATTTTCCGGTCCATTCAGTTGCTTCCGCTTCTCGATACCAAATCAGCTGGCAGGTATGCACTGAAATAAACGTTGCTCTCATTCAGCTTGCGAGCCTGCCGTTAGGCTCTGCCAGAACTGGGGAGTGGGGACCGACGACTGATCAGCAGACCCGTGGACTGATGACTGACGGACTGACCTGTGTACTGATGACTGACTCGTGGACTGATGACTGACGGACTGACCTGTGGACTGATGACTGACGGACTGACCTGTGGACTGATGACTGACGGACTGGCCTATGGACTGATGACTGACGGACTGACCTGTGGACTGATGACTGACGGACTGACCTGTGGACTGATGACTGACGGACTGACCTGTGGACTGATGACTGACGGACTGACCTGTGGACTGATGACTGACGGACTGACCTGTGGACTGATGACTGACGGACTGACCTGTGTACTGATGACTGACTCGTGGACTGATGACTGACGGACTGACCCGTGGACTGATGACTGACGGACTGACCTGTGGACTGATGACTGACGGACTGACCCGTGGACTGATGACTGACGGACAGACCCGTGGACTGATGCAGCTCTGGTGTGCGGCTCGCCCGGCTGCCGGCACTGTCCGGGAACCTGACAACTGACCTGTGGACTGATACAGCTGGTGTGCGGCTCGCCCGGCTGTCGGCTGCCGGCACTGTCCGGGGACCCTGATGACTGACCTGTGGACTGATACAGCTGGTGTGCGGCTCGCCCGGCTGTCGGCTGCCGGCACTGTCCGGGACCCTGACAACTGACCTGTGGACTGATACAGCTGGTGTGCGGCTCGCCCGGCTGCCGGCACTGTCCGGGGACCCTGATAACTGACCAGTGGACTGATACAGCTGGTGTGCGGCTCGCCCGGCTGCAGGCAGCCGACACTGTCCGGGGACCCTGATGACTGACCTGTGGACTGATACAGCTGGTGTGCGGCTCGCCCGGCTGCTGGCACTGTCCGGGACCTGATAACTGACCTGTGGACTGATACAGCTGGTGTGCGGCTCGCCCGGCTGCCGACACTGTCCGGGGAAGTCCCGCCAGTAGTGGTCGGCGTGGCCGCTCCAGCCCAGGTCCAGCGCCAGCTGCTGGAGCACACCGGCCATGGCAGGCAGCAGGTCGGCGCTCAGAGAGTCGAGCTTACAGTCCTGCGGGTGAGGGGGATAGGGACAGGACAGTCATTCACGGCCAGCTTATAGTCCTGCGGGGGTACGGGGAGGGGGGGGGGGGGGGTACAGGGATACGGGGATAGGCACATGAGTCATTCACGGCCAGCTGATAGTGCTGACCACCATACAGTACAGTCATAATCCAGAGTTCCGCGCTAAAATACACCCAGGTCATGAGAATAATATGTCTAAGGCTGGATACAATACAAATATGAGTAGATTGTATCGCCTGGCAAGAGGCAACGTTTCAATAATCGATGCCGAACCTAACCACAACTTTCATATTTTTACATAACCCGTATTACAAATGCTTCGCAAAAGTTAATAAACCTGCAATAGCAAGCCAAAATTGCACGCCCATGGGCTTCGGACCACTCTCTCCAACACCACCCTCCCGACATCACCGTAGACCACTCATCCACGGCACCAAGCGGCCACTCCCTCCAACACCACCCTCCCGACATTACCGTAGACCACTCATCCACGGGACCACGCGGCCACTCTCTCAAACACCACCCTCCCGACAGCACCGTAGACCACTCATCCACGGGACCACGCGGCCACTCCCTCCAACACCACCCTCCCGACAGCACCGTAGACCACTCATCCACGGGACCACGCGGCCACTCTCTCAAACACCACCCTCCCGACAGCACCGTAGACCACTCATCCACGGGACCACAGGGCGTTCCAGACGTACCTCATACACCAGGTGGAGGACGAACAGCAGTGTGGCCATATATGGGAACAGCGGCGCCGACGGGTCCACGCGGACGTCAGAGGGCGAAGGGCCAGGCGCCGCCGGCCGGCCCTCAGCCGTGAACTCGGCGTGGTACGCCGACGACACCAGAAACTCCCAGTCCTGGAAATATACAAGAGCACATGTTGAAGAAAAAGAAACAATTGCAAAGGAAAGTAAGATTAACGAGAAGTGTCAGCAGCGGCTAAGAGGGCGTGGTAACGGCTAAGTTATCACCCTAGACTAAAGTTGATAGGTAACGTCCCGTGCATGATGGTCCGAAAAGGTAGATGATAACGGCATCTTTCCATTCAAATCAGGAACATCTCACTCACCGTACAGCAGTATAACACACTAAGCAGCATACAGCAGCACAACACAGTCATTCAGTAAAATACAACATTATTTCTCGACTCGCCGTTTTTCTGACCTCGTCTGTTCCGTCCTCAGACCGGGACCGTTTGCCTCGCTGGTGCGTCACACTGGGGCCGGCCACGTCCAGCAGAGCTGCAATCGGCAGCCGCTCCACCTGGTAACCCAGCATACCTAGAACACACACACACACACACACATCATAGCGGTTACCGCAGACAGAATACCGCGCAGGGATGCTCGCTGCAGTTTAGGATACCGCAGACAGAATACCGCGCAGGGATGCTCGCTGCAGTTTAGGTTACCGCAGACAGAATACCGCGCAGGGATGCTCGCTGCAGTTTAGGATACCGCAGACAGAATACCGCGCAGGGATGCTCGCTGCAGTTTAGGTTACCGCAGACAGAATACCGCGCAGGGATGCTCGCTGCAGTTTAGGATACCGCAGACAGAATACCGCGCAGGGATGCTCGCTGCAGTTTAGGCTACCGCAGACAGAATACCGCGCAGGGATGCTCGCTGCAGTTTAGGTTACCGCAGACAGAATACCGCGCAGGGATGCTCGCTGCAGTTTAGGTTACCGCAGACAGAATACCGCGCAGGGATGCTCGCTGCAGTTTAGGTTACCGCAGACAGAATACCGCGCAGGGATGCTCGCTGCAGTTTAGGTTACCGCAGACAGAATACCGCGCAGGGATGCTCGCTGCAGTTTAGGTTACCGCAGACAGAATACCGCGCAGGGATGCTCGCTGCAGTTTAGGATACCGCAGACAGAATACCGCGCAGGGATGCTCGCTGCAGTTTAGGTTACCGCAGACAGAATACCGCGCAGGGATGCTCGCTGCAGTTTAGGATACCGCAGACAGAATACCGCGCAGGGATGCTCGCTGCAGTTTAGGTTACCGCAGACAGAATACCGCGCAGGGATGCTCGCTGCAGTTTAGGATACCGCAGACAGAATACCGCGCAGGGATGCTCGCTGCAGTTTAGGATACCGCAGACAGAATACCGCGCAGGGATGCTCGCTGCAGTTTAGGTTACCGCAGACAGAATACCGCGCAGGGATGCTCGCTGCAGTTTAGGTTACCGCAGACAGAATACCGCGCAGGGATGCTCGCTGCAGTTTAGGTTACCGCAGACAGAATACCGCGCAGGGATGCTCGCTGCAGTTTAGGATACCGCAGACAGAATACCGCGCAGGGATGCTCGCTGCAGTTTAGGTTACCGCAGACAGAATACCGAAAAGGGATGCTCGCTGCAGTTTAGGATACCGCAGACAGAATACCGCGCAGGGATGCTCGCTGCAGTTTAGGTTACCGCAGACAGAATACCGCGCAGGGATGCTCGCTGCAGTTTAGGTTACCGCAGACAGAATACCGCGCAGGGATGCTCGCTGCAGTTTAGGATACCGCAGACAGAATACCGCGCAGGGATGCTCGCTGCAGTTTAGGTTACCGCAGACAGAATACCGCGCAGGGATGCTCGCTGCAGTTTAGGATACCGCAGACAGAATACCGCGCAGGGATGCTCGCTGCAGTTTAGGCTACCGCAGACAGAATACCGCGCAGGGATGCTCGCTGCAGTTTAGGTTACCGCAGACAGAATACCGCGCAGGGATGCTCGCTGCAGTTTAGGTTACCGCAGACAGAATACCGCGCAGGGATGCTCGCTGCAGTTTAGGATACCGCAGACAGAATACCGCGCAGGGATGCTCGCTGCAGTTTAGGATACCGCAGACAGAATACCGCGCAGGGATGCTCGCTGCAGTTTAGGATACCGCAGACAGAATACCGCGCAGGGATGCTCGCTGCAGTTTAGGATACCGCAGACAGAATACCGCGCAGGGATGCTCGCTGCAGTTTAGGCTACCGCAGACAGAATACCGCGCAGGGATGCTCGCTGCAGTTTAGGTTACCGCAGACAGAATACCGCGCAGGGATGCTCGCTGCAGTTTAGGTTACCGCAGACAGAATACCGCGCAGGGATGCTCGCTGCAGTTTAGGATACCGCAGACAGAATACCGCGCAGGGATGCTCGCTGCAGTTTAGGTTACCGCAGACAGAATACCGCGCAGGGATGCTCGCTGCAGTTTAGGTTACCGCAGACAGAATACCGCGCAGGGATGCTCGCTGCAGTTTAGGATACCGCAGACAGAATACCGCGCAGGGATGCTCGCTGCAGTTTAGGATACCGCAGACAGAATACCGCGCAGGGATGCTCGCTGCAGTTTAGGCTACCGCAGACAGAATACCGCGCAGGGATGCTCGCTGCAGTTTAGGCTACCGCAGACAGAATACCGCGCAGGGATGCTCGCTGCAGTTTAGGTTACCGCAGACAGAATACCGCGCAGGGATGCTCGCTGCAGTTTAGGATACCGCAGACAGAATACCGCGCAGGGATGCTCGCTGCAGTTTAGGTTACCGCAGACAGAATACCGCGCAGGGATGCTCGCTGCAGTTTAGGTTACCGCAGACAGAATACCGCGCAGGGATGCTCGCTGCAGTTTAGGCTACCGCAGACAGAATACCGCGCAGGGATGCTCGCTGCAGTTTAGGTTACCGCAGACAGAATACCGCGCAGGGATGCTCGCTGCAGTTTAGGTTACCGCAGACAGAATACCGCGCAGGGATGCTCGCTGCAGTTTAGGCTACCGCAGACAGAATACCGCGCAGGGATGCTCGCTGCAGTTTAGGTTACCGCAGACAGAATACCGCGCAGGGATGCTCGCTGCAGTTTAGGTTACCGCAGACAGAATACCGCGCAGGGATGCTCGCTGCAGTTTAGGTGAATGCATGAATGCATGAATGCATGAATGCATGAATGCATGAATGCATGAATGAATGAATGAATGATGTGCAAACGAATGTGTGAATGCCTGTGCGAATAAGATACATGAAATGAATGAATGAATGAGCAATGTCATGAATGAGTGAATGAATGAATGTGTGAATGAATGCATGTGTGAATGAATGAATGTGTGAATGAATGAATGTGTGAATGAATGAATGGGTGAATGAATGAGTGAATGAATGAATGGGTGAATGAATGAATGGGTGAATGAATGAATGGGTGAATGAATGAATGAATGGGTGAATGAATGAATGGGTGAATGAATGAATGGGTGAATGAATGAATGTGTGAATTAATGAATGAATGAATAAGTGAACGAATGAGTGAATACGTGAATGCATGAGTGAATGAGTGAACGAATGAGTGAATGAGTGAACGAATGAATGTAAAAACAAAGAATTGACATAAGAACGAACTTATGAACGAATCAATATCCGTCCGCCTGTTGGCGACTCACGCAGCAGGGTGGCGGCGAACGCCCTCCAGCGTTTCTCTGGAGTCAGGTGGCGGGCGCCGGGCGCGTGTCGGCCTGTGTACCAGCGGGCCGTCAGCTGGTTGGCCAGTTCGCGCGGAAGACAGGCGCGGCTGGCCCGCAGACAGGCGGCCACCACGCCGCTGTCGGCCGGGGACGGGATACTGAACCGGTACAGACTGCCGGACGCGTGCTCCTGTGAACAGATACAAGGGGGAGCATAGCAGGCAGGGTGTGGTGAACAGCCGCTGCTAAAGACTGCAGGGAATGGTCACTTTAACATGCATGCACTGTGGAAAAGAAGTCACAGCCCCATTTGTCTCCTTTGATTTGCTTAAATTCCAAAAATATAGGAAACAAAGTTACTCTCACTACACTCGCTTCGCTCACTAGCGCTCAATGTTCCCTGCGTTACACTCAGCTACAAATCAACACAGAGTCACAGGTCCGACCGAGCGGTTAGCTAGGCAGCTCACCATGATGACGGAGTCGCCGCAGACGTCCCGGAGCGCGGCCACAGAGCCGGAGAGAGGCATGGTTACGTCCTCCTGGCCCGTGCTGTCGAACCTGGCAACCCCAGAGAGCAGCGTCAATGAATGGACGGTAAAGGTCCTGGTCCGTGCTGTCGAACCTGGCAACCCCAGACAGCAGCGTCAATTAATGGACGGTAAAGGGAACAGTGTGCCAGCCAGCGGAACAAGGAATTAATGAGAAAATACAGAAATGAGATACTATCAGATAGATTACGTATTGTAGAAATGAATGAAGAATTTGATGAATGAGTGTAACTTAGAATGAATGAATGAATGAATTAATGAATATCTTGCAAACAACAGCAACAGTGCCACAGCTTGTGTAACAGAAGGTTTCAGCGACCACGTCACCGTTTCAGTAGTAAGTGTTGCGGTTTGATCGGCAGCACTACGTACTTGTACGGAGACGGGTCGGGCTGCTCTGGCTCCGGTCGTACCGGGGACAGAGTCAGGGACAGGGCGTCATCAAACCTGGCCTCCAGGCCAGAGCCGGCCGGCCAGACAGACGTCACCAGACTGCTCCTCCTGAGGGGGGACAAACAACACACAGATCAGCAACAATAAGAGCACCATGATGAAGAGTACATGTGGAAAACGGGTTACATTTAAGTCAATATATTCGATGTCCCTAGTTCGTTGTAACGTGATCTTCCCGGTAGCTCAGTTGATATGCGCCCCCTCCCCCCCCCCGGCGATCCATTCCAGTGATCATCTTGGCTCTGCCGTAACCAGTGTTGTATTTTCATTTCATGACCTGGATCCATAGGTGGAGAATAACATTGTATTGTCAGGCAAGTTAAGATTTTCACTTTTGTTTTAATTATTTTACTTGGGAAGTAAAAATCCTGATTTGTAATAGATATTCCTTGTGAGGAAAATTGAATTATATTTCAACTACAATGTCGGTAAGATCAGGCGAAAAGAGAGCACATTTCCTGAACAAATATGAAGAGAGCAAAATTCTTTGGACCCATAAAGTCCAGAAAATGGCCCAAATTCCAAGGCTGGCCGTAACCGCCACTGACCGCGGCGGACAGAAGGGCGAGCCGGGCAGACTGGACGGCAGCGTCAGGCTGAGACTGAGAGACGGCGGAGGGATGCCCGGCACGTGCACCTTACACAGCCGGAACAGGCCGCTGTACAGCACCAGCGAGGCAGACTGGTTCACCACCAGCATCGTGTTGGTCGTCTGCGGAGTGGCGTCGTATACTGTCAGACACAGTGTCCTAGCATTGGTCAATTTGGGCAGGAAACGACACCCTATGGATGCTATTTTTCCACACTTTTTCCCAAGTTTTCCTGTGAATTTTCCACTTCTTATTTAAAAATGCATCGGATAATAATTTGAATTATGATACTGATTAATGGATGCAATTATAGGGACAGCCTGTGGAGGGAAAGACAGGTAAGAATTGGCATGGTAATAATTAATTCTGACGAGCGGGCAATGGGGCTTTGATAAGGCCGAATGCATAATATGTTGTTGTTGAATTTTCCACTCTTTATGTTTATTTTTAGTCAGAACTTTCCACTCCGCACCAAAGCTCTAAAACAATCCTAGGCCCCTGCTGTCAGATCACTGTCATGACGCTGATATTGCCGATCTTAGATCCCTCACATCACAGACAACTTAACAAGAGTCTAGATATTAGTCCCAGCAGGAAAATGCTTACTTAAATCTCCTTTTAACTCGTCCATAATAGTGCTAATTGTGCCCAGGACGTTCTTCCATTTCACAATTCGTCAATATATTGTGACATTATTCACACTAGATCGCTGTCCCGGCCGTGACTGACCGGCACGGACACTGCGTCTCTGCCCTGCAGAGTGGTGCCCAGCGCCCGGACCGTCTGCGCGCCGTCCGCCGTGGAGTCGAGCCGGATCAGCCGCAGCTGACTCCGGCTGGAGAGGATCAGCACCACGTAGCTGACGCCGGACAGGTCCGTGGTCAGGAACCCGCCGCGCGCCGGCTCGCTGAGACGGAGAGACGTGCAGACATAGTCAGATGTGTGGGCGTGATTCATAGGAAAGTACAGCGACTTTAACATCACGTAGCACTGTAACAATAATCCAAACTTGAGATGCAGTTGTGTTTTAAAGGCCGCTGAAGCGATTGAACGCTAGTGCCTAACATCATTGGTATTGATATAAATAAGAATCGCGGTTACAGGAGACTCGTGAAAAAGATCATACAAATGACACGCACGCACGCACGCACGCACGCACGCACGCACGCACGCACGCACGCACGCACGCACGCACGCACGCACGCACGCACGCACGCACGCACGCACGCACGCACACACGCACGCACGTACGCACGCACGCACGCACATTGATGAGAATGTCACATCCCCTTCTCCCCCAACACGTTTCAGTTTCCACAGTCCAGACATGCTTCTCAGCTGTCCGGGCAAACGCGTCTGCTGCTGCTGACCTGGTGGCGAGTGAGTCGCGCCAGATGTGCTGCAGGCAGATCTCGGGCCGCAGCGGCTCGCCCTCCTCGAGCACGGTCTCGTCGAGCAGCGAGCCGGCCGCAGACGAGGCGCCCGGCCGCTGCGGAGACGGCGTCACGTGCAGACGCAGGTAGGAGGCCGTGTTGGCCGACATGGCCAGGACGCTCGGCGACTGGGAGCGGCTGTAGGTACACAAGGGAGACATACACAGTCAGCTGAGTCAGCAGGTCTCAGCACACCTCACAATCGCATCTCACAGTCACCACAGTTGATCACAGTCACCACAGTTGATCACAGTCACCACAGTTGATCACAGTCACCACAGTTGATCACAGTCACCACAGTTGATCACAGTCACCACAGTTGATCACAGTCACCACAGTTGATCACAGTCACCACAGTTGATCACAGTCACCACAGTTGATCACAGTCACCACAGTTGATCAAAGTCACCACAGTTGATCACAGTCACCACAGTTGATCACAGTCACCACAGTTGATCATAGTCACCCCAGTTGATCACAGTCACCACAGTTGATCACAGTCACCACAGTTGATCACAGTCACCACAGTTGATCACAGTCGCCACAGTTGATCACAGTCACCACAGTTGATCACAGTCACCACAGTTGATCACAGTCACCACAGTTGATTACAGTCACCACAGTTGATCAGTCACCACAGTTGATCAGCTGATTGAGAGAAAAAAGTTAGCCAAAAGTGGTGAGGAGCAGCCACTTTGGAATGGTGTAATATGAGACCAAGACTATGTCAACATAACACAGAGCAAATAACTTATGCAAATAACAAAGACATACAATCTAAGACATGAGACACTACTGAATCCGGTACCACATAACCGGGCGAGCTGTCCAACACATTAATACCACTTCCCCATGTGTTATATTACGTATACCAGCCACAGCCCTATGGCTGGAGAGGGGAACAATTCCAGTACCCACCTGAGCGGTCCCGGTCCGGCCGACAGACTGTGCAGCGCGGCGGACGCGTTCAGCCGACTGTTGTTCCGACTGCGTGGCAGCGGCGTGTTGCCCTCCGACCTCAGCGCCGCCGCCGGGGACGGGCCCACAGAGCCGGTCGGCTGCGAGCAGCGGGACAGGGAGTGCGGAGTGGCGGCCATGGTGAGCTCCCCATCATCGGGGGCCCACCACTCGGTCGGCTCGGTCCGGCGTACCCGCCACACCGTGTGCGTGCCCGTCTGCTGGTCGTAGGTGACGCACAGCGGCGGCTGGCGGCAGACGAGGACGACGGACACCTGGCCACCCGTGGCCAGGCTCGGCTCGCAGGCGCCTGCGGGGCACGGAGGGACGACAGTGGTCAGACGGTTAGACGGGGCCGAGCTGGAGCGATATCGCGGAAACTGCAGCAGCCTGACTCAGAATACTAGTTGGCATGGCTATAACCTGTGACGCGAAATTCATCCACTTCAAAATATCATTTAAGTACACTTGTGACGCATATTAAAGGGAGAGTGTCTACTCACATCGCTTGTTTGGGGTTATTGACACTGGTTTTTAGAACACAATTTTCTGAATCAAACCATACCTTTCATTTGTCCAGATTCACACTAGTTGCCGAGATATTCCAAAGACCCCGGAACTGGCTGGTAGCAAGCAATTATAGGGTAGATCCCAGAGGGCTTACCACTACTAGAAACATTGCTAATATCGAAACATCGATACAAATTTGCTAGTATATCGTTAGCGCCGGCCAATAACATTTCGACAAAACAGCCCGTGAGATAGTAGTTGCCGAACAGAGCCTCGACGGCCATCTTGCTTTTCGACGGTTTGTTAACATTGTTCGTATGGATTGTGTATTGTCTTAGGTGCGCCGTTTTACATACCATCTTGTTTAGTCTGATTATAGTGGCGATCGTTTTATCGATATCGAAGAAAACAAATAAGAAAAAAATATAAGTGGAATTTCAACTAAAGGGGCTCCAGATGTGCATTTTATCGTATCCAACAAAGAAACCAATAGCTTCCTACCGTAATATAAATATTTTTGGCATTCCAAAACAGTAAACACACTCCCTTTAATATGTTACGCAAATGTTTCTCGGTAAATGATAATGACGGGAAGTATATCTCCCTGAAGAGTCATACAACTTACAAGTATGTATACAGTACCTCGCAGCCGGTAGGCGTGAGTTGCCGTTCAACAGGGGCTGGAGACGGGCGGGCCCGACCGCCTCGCCTACTGATAAATCCGGGCCGCCGGGCCGACCCACTCACCTATCCTGGTGATGAGCGGTGCGATATCGTCCAGCGGGTGCAGCAGTGAGAACAGCGTCGGCAGCTTATCATCCTCGGTGACGTGACGCTCAATCAGCACACCCTCGTACATACTCCACAGGCGCCGCACCTGACAGCAGGAGGCAGCAGGACGCCGTCACGTCAGCTGCACCGAGGGCACACTGACGTGGTTAATAATACACCATCTCACACTGCATAGACCGGGACTTAACCGCACAATATGTGACAGCACTATGCATTCATTCAGAACATACTTGTATCGTTCAAGCATCGTTCATCGTGTGAACAGATTGTGAAAATCCCACCTGGAATGGCAGCGGTGTGATGAAGTGTTCGCCGTCGTCGGTCCAGGTGTGGACGGCGGCGGCAGACACGCAGCTGAGCGCCGCGATCCGCTGGCTGGCGTCCGTCGCCTGCGGGGGGTGTTCGCTCAGCACGTGAGCCGCCGCGCTCGACGTGTACTCACACCTGTAGGACACGCACACGGGACACACACGGTGAGGGGTCTGCAGTGATGCCGAAGACAGGTGCGGGCCACGCAGCAGTCTGGGTCCAGACTTTGTCAAGATAGCAGGCTGGTTCACTGGAAAAAAACAGCATATCAGCACAAGAAGCCCTGCCACTAAAACATGTTTCCACGACATGTTAAACATGTTTCCAACAACAACAATGATCTGGTATCTGGAGATCCAGCAATGATGTCGCTGCGAAGGTCGACAATTTGAACAGAAAATAATACACCGACCAGTAGCCCAGTACATTTTCCGTACATATAATATATCTAGTACAAGTTTAGGGTCCTTTAGTACATATAATCCTTTTGCTATCGGACGGCGCGCTGCCTCAAAGTATCTGGTGTTCTGACCTGATCGGACGGCGCGCTGCCTCAAAGTATCTGGTGTTCTGACCTGATCGGACGGCGCGCTGCCTCAAAGTATCAGCTGGTGTTCTGACCTGATCGCGTTAGAGACGGGTGCGTCCAGCGTGAAGGCCCGGTGGGCTCCCGGGCCACGGCTACAGACCAGCACATTGTCCTCCGTGTAGAGTTCCTCCTCCACCTCCTCCCCGTCCTCGGGGTACAGGTAGAGCCGCCACCGACCCGCCTGCGGGATACCAGCCGTCAACACTCCTACCTCACACTGGAGCAGTCAGGGGGGGGGGGGCAGCAGTCACCGACCAGCGTACGGGGTAGCATCTGTCAACAACTCCCACCCCAGCTGTCAAACAGCAGCATCTTTCCACGGAAACACAACGAACAAAGAGGAATCAGCCCGCACGCTCGTCATTTCGTCACGATCGGAGTCATTTAATCCCGCTCTCCTGTCGGCGGCGGGCGGCCTGTATCGGCCAGCCGTGTGGCCGGCGCCACATCCCACCTGCTGTTTGCCGCTGGTGGTGGCGGCGGCGGCATCGTTAGAGGGCGGCCCCAGTCCCACCTCCCGCGGGTGGCGGCTGCAGTGACCCCGGCCGTGTGGTATAAATGCCTGAGGACAGTCGGGCTCGGGTGGGTGGCAGCACGTGCAGAGCAGCGCTAGGCGGAAAGGCCAGGCACTGAGGACAGCAACAAGGCTGAACAATGCACTGGGGACAATGGAAGCCAGACTGCCAGACTGAGACATTCAGGGATGTCAGTGGCAGCATTCAAAATCTGGCCAAGTTGCAGATCTGCTATCAACAAAGCACTACACCATAGGGTTCCCATGTTAAATCGATGATTTTCAGACGAGGCTGGCTCGTAACCTATGGTACATATTTGTAATCCGACTTCTGGAACAGATAGCTACAAGCCTTAACTACAACGTTTATATTGATCATTTTTCGATATTCCGGGCGTAAAGGGGTTAAATGGGCTTGGGGGTTAAACAATGTCGGGACGACCGCTGACCGCTTCCAAATGCTACTACAGGTACTGAAATATACACTACTTCGACTACTACTTCGTAGTATAATTTAATATGACCGCTTCCAAATGCTACTACATGTACTGAAAATACACTACTTTGACTACTACTTCGTATATTTGCTGGCGTTTAATTCAATAAATACAGATATAATCTATGGAAATACAAGTTATTGATAGCAAACAATACCTTTAATTTATAATAGACAAAACAATTACGATACAAATTATATCTTGTCTAATTCATTTGGGCGTTACATTCCTTACTGTTCTACCCGTTTTTCTATTACCCTGCATACAATAGTACTCACCTTGGGGTCCCGGACAGATATCATTGCCTCGTTATTGTCCAGGTTGCCTGGAAATATGTGGCCTCATCTAAAAGAAAATCTGCAATAAGGACAGCATACATAATCTGAAACTCAGGGAAATACAATTAGAGACCTCCTTACATTCCTCTGCAATGCACAAAGAAACACATGCCTAAGAAGGCCTAAAGCATCTTCTGATTCACCAGTCAGTACTTGATGGAACATTTTGCATTGTACTTTATTCATCCTAACACAGTGATTTTGAATCCTGTGTGGTCGACTATAGCAGGCAAATAGCACCTGCTATTTGCCTCTAACTGAGATTGCCTGTGGTCTGTAGAAAAGGTCATGAACAGGTCAGATAATGCAAGGGAAGGGTAAGTAGTGACAATCTCAAAGATGTGGAATTTCCACTTATCAAATTTGTAGCAGGAGTGTAGCTTCTCAAGAAAAGTTGGGGGGGGGGGGGGAGGGCTGAGCTGGATAAACAAAATCATGTAAAGTACCATCAAAATCCTTCCTTGACTTGACCTTTTCCCAGTCGAAACCTGTATTTTTGACTCAAAGCCAAATGGAGTTTCATCAATTACCTTTCGATAGAAAAAAGTGGATACAGCCTATTAAATGTCCCCTTTCAGCCTCGCAAAAACCCGTAAAGGTGGCGCTGCGAACGTTACCCATGCATATCTCCGGGAGTGGGTACAGATATCGAGGTGCGGTCAACGCCAGTGGATTGGATAGGTGATTCTGAGCAAGAAATATTTGTATGACTTTGTTACCCGAGGTCATGGTCAATGTCATAATTTAGGTCAAACTGGTAGATAATCTTATTTTCTGTACGTACGGGATTATTGTTGCGAGTATTTCCGGGGTATTGCACCGAGTTTAGACAAGGACGAATCCAGAAGGCCATTTTGGGATGCGCCAAAACTATCTGGGGGGGGGGGGGGGATGCAAAAAGTTAGAAAATTTACAAACTTGATCGGAAGTCACTTTGGCTCTCCTTGGTCGATCGATCTGGTTGCTCAGTACTGGATTGTTTGATCATGAAACACATTTCCAAGCGCATCTCATTGTATTTTTAGCATCAGTGTGCAACATCATATGCTCATTTCTTCCCCCTGACATTTTGCATTAATGGAACCATGCACACATGTGAACAGAACCGTACGAAACCGGCTCGCAGCCATATTACCTCGCATCCACGTGTCTGAATCATAAATCACTTCGAAGTACATGAGCGGCTGCATACCATCACACGGGTAGAGAACAGGGTTACTTTTTGCACTGTTCATGTTCCCTCCAAGATGCGTTTATCACCTAATGTGGACTGTTTTGTCGGGTCCACGTGACAGTTCGTGAACTGTCAGGTGCATTTCATCCACTGGGACAAAACGGTGAAACTGCTGGGTGCCTTTAATTGTTTTGGCAGTGGAGAAACGTGCAGCTAGCCCCACTGCAGTTTTCTTGACCTCTTCTTATACACCAAGCAAAACTGGACGGTGGTTTGGAATTTCTCCGTCAGAAACGTAAAAATGGCCTGTGCCGACAGCATTTGGTCAGAATACGGATGCCTGAGACTCTCTGTCGCCGCCGCTCTTTTCACCGTGCCACCAATGCCATCACATGCACTCTTACCGTGGGATGTGGCGAAGAAGTGGCATTCGCTTGTGATTCTAAAGTCCGCGGAGTGATGTGCAATTGTTCTCATTTTCGTATTGAGCTGCGCAGCCGTCAGAAAAATAGTTAATTTTGCTCAGTCCCGGTATCAGTTTCTGTACTTCGGGAATGAGGCGTCTACACGTTGTGCTTGGTTTCATCGGAAACAAAACAGTAGGTAACTTTGATGCCGCTCTGTGTTGCATTTACGCCAGTACACTATACAAGGATGTATTGTACATTGGGCGGCATCCCAGTGGACCTCCTCTTGAACTATGAATTAATAGTTCTTGGAGAAATCACCGTCTACCATTGCCTCCCCGCGCGATACCGAGGCCTTCAGAGTTTTGAAATGGCAGCTCTGCTCCTTAGCCAAATGGTGATGTTTTGAAAGTTGCGATATTATTTTGCTAAGGCTTTTCAGAGGCCTGTTCACGGACCCTGCGGTTGGCTGCGGTTCGGCGGTCAGCAGTGGTCGGCAGCAGGGGGGGGGGGGGGGGGGGTAACTAAAGTGGGGATGGGGCGAACGGTATGATGTCATCATGTCACACGGCTGCGGTTGGCTGCGGTTCCGGCGGTCGGTACGAAGCAACCGCAGGATAAATGTCGCGTAAAGTGGCGCGCGCGGCATTCAGTGTTCAAGAGACGCCTGCTTGTGATGACGTATGAGGAAAGGGGCGGGGCTAGAGCCTGCTGGAAACCGCCGAACCGCAGGTGGGCGTGAACAGGCCTCAGGAAATCCTCACGCGACTCAACCATGTCTACTAGCGTGCAGCGATCGGTACTAATCCAGTGTTTAAAGCGTATTTCGGTCTCAAAATCGCCCTCGTCATCCAAATCGTTTGTGCATGCCTGCATATTTTCCTCTAGGACTGCGTTCAGAAACTGGAAAACTCAGTCTTCCCTGGGAGTCGGTTCTGTTTCGGTTCTAAGGTGAGTGTGCATGGTTCCATTCATGCAAAATGCCAGGGGGAAGAAGTGAGCATATGATGTTGTCGCACACTGATGCTCAAAATACAATGAGATGCGCTTGAAAATGTGTTTCATGATCAAAGAATCCAAGTACTGAGCAACCAGATCGATCGACCAAAGGGTGACAAAGTGACTTCTGACCAAGTTTGGAAATTTTCTAACTTTTTGCAACCCCCCTGCCCCCCCTGATAGTTTTGGCGCATCCCAAAATGGCCTTCTGGATTGGTCTTTGTCTAAACTCGGTGCAATACCTCGGAAATACTCACACAAATCCTGTACATACAGCAAACAAACTATTTACAAGTTTGACCTAAATTATGACCTTGACCTCGACTTTGGGTCACAAAGTCATACCAATATTTCTTGCTCAGAATCACCTATCCAATCCACTGGCGTCCACCGCACCTCGATATCTTTACCCAGTACGGAGATATACATGGGTAACGTTCGCAGCGCCACCTATACGTTTTTTTGTGAGGCTGAAAGGTGCATTTAATAGGCTATATACACTTTTTTATATCGTAAGGTAATTGATAAAACTCAATTTGGCTTTGAGTCAAAAATACAGGCTTTGACTGGGAAAAGGTCAAGATAGGTCACATAAGAAATGGTCACAAGGTCACAAAATAAAACAAATACAAAATAACAAATTTGAGATAGCCAACAGTTTCCTTGCATCATGGAGAGTTCATTAGTTTCAGGTCATTTTAAGGTTTCAGGTAATTTAACTACAAGTCATGGGCCATCAAAGAAAGGTCTGCAGCGTGACCTCTCAGAATTGACAGAGGCTATAACTCTGAGACTGTTGCTCGGTGAGGCAAAATATTTGCATTCGTCTTCAGGGCCTAAGACTACCCTATAGACCCAATCTTAGATGTTGTTTAAATATGAAGGTGTAAGGCACTGGTCGATCTGTCCTGGAATGCACCAGTAACCTAACTATAAAAAAACTACTTCCATACCTAGTAAAAGTTAGGGAGCAAATCTGTCTGGTACAACCTAGCCCCTCTCAATGTGATTTTGCTGATAGATGATCCAGGTCACATCTCATGCAACCATGGGTGTCAGAGCCAGAGGTGGGGGGGGGGGGGGGGACATGTCCCCCCTAACATTTTCAGATTTTAGCATTATGCCTATGGGCATTGCATGGAAAGAATCAACTTAAAAATGCCTCTGCCCCCCCAAATTTTCAGAAGGTGGCAACGCCCTTGCATGTAACCATAAGAAGTGGAATGTCGTTGAAACAGGATCAATCTCAGGGGGACACTATAGTGAATTGTGATGGTTGCCATTTAATACAGCCACCAGGAGCTCAAGTTAAAGAGGTACTTTTTGATAGGAGCCAGTAAGGACGACTAACTGCTCTCATTACAAGACATAACAACCACAATCAGAAGATGAAGAGGGCAATTCACCCATATTTCTCCTCCTGCATTAGTGAAGATTAATTGTATTAATACCTACTCCCTTACAGCTTTCCCTTAAACTACAATTGCCTAAACATGAATTAAAAATCATCAGCAAATGCTTAACTCTGATACTTAAGGAAAGTGACCAATGGCTCCAGGTTTACCCAAGTTTTGCTGACATCACAGGCAGAGATCACTAGATAAAATGGGCAGACATGAGATCGGAGATGAAGATGTCAAGGACCAAACTATCCTTAAAATCATTGCAGACTGAAGTGCAATGAATATTAATAATAGCTGAGTGTTTTGTTCAACAAGTGTTTTCCAGAATGTTTCCATAACCCATTGCATCCAGTTGATATCACATCAGGTTACATTACAACCTCTTTACATAGTACAGCAACAGCGAACAAGGCAAAAGTTTGAGTTCTTGTTGATCCGTAGCGAATGATATCAATAATGAAAATAGGAAATTCATGACATGCGTCGATAAAATACACTTTGATGAGCTTTTACGGCATAAATCATTAAACAAGAATAAATATTGAAAACCGAACCTCACTCATGGAGCGAGCGCCAAAAACAATTTCCACGGCTATAGAATAAAATCAAACAGCGCTAGCCCGCGCCCACGAATTGCGGTCTCGCCACTTATTGTCGCATGGTCGCCAGAATATTTATCCATTCAGGTTAACTAAATTAAATAATATGTTCAAACTTGCAATATCCTCGGAAGCTATCACAAGATCATGGGTCGTGGAAATCACTTTTACTTAAATCAAGAGATAAATACGTTTCTAGAAATGCTGTTACTAATTATAATAACTATTTTTAAGTGATATATGAACCTCGACTATATATATTCGAGGTTAAATTGCCAAAAGTGTTCTACCAAATCTAGTTGTACTCTTAGTAAAAGTTACAAACTTAGTATATTCATTATTCCTGCCTTTGCAAACTTTGCTCAATATGCTATTTTACTCAAAATCTTCAATGTCAATGAAATCTAGAATCAAAACTAAATATAGGGCATTTGAACTAATTTTAAACAAGCAGCTCATATGATATCTGGTTTTACTTTTATATCGGATATTTGATACGCCAAATATACTATCACTTATTGAGTGATAATGACGCACTTGTTACGAAAAGCATGCGTTTGTAAACAACTTGGTAACCATTGGCTTGGCAGCGTCGTGCGCTCTTGCTACGTTTTCGTGATCATTTTTGTGCCATTGTAAGTCCTGTCAACCTGTCTTTGACAACTTTGTATTGTTGATTGTTCGTTTTGTTGTCTATCACTTTGAGTGTCTTTTTTACAAGACTTTCGTAGAACCTGTGGCTTCAACGTGACCGATCAATCTCGCAGGTGAGGTTAGGCTCAACTCAATCAAGGCTAGTGATATCAATACAATTTCGTTTCCCTTCGTTTTCACTTGAATGTAGTCATCATTTTAAAGAGCATGGCTATTCATTGTGCATTCTATCTTGATCTGTTAAACAAAATCCCTTGTTATTTATGTATAACTACACTTAGTCTTTACTCTTTTCTGTTATCATCCCTGAATGGTCTAAAAATACAGAGTTGTGGGATGTAAAGCCCCAATAATTATTGAGGTTTTTGTACCAGTGTTGGACCTGTGGGCCAGAAGTTGTCAACCTGGTGTCAGTGTCAGTGTGATATAAATATGTGTGTGTGTGTGTGTGTGTGCGCACATATTGCATAGGGAAATCAACCATAACACCAGACACGTCTTAACACTAGACTTCATGCCAATAATGATGTAGTGTGTCAGTATTGTCTACATCACTAATAGCATGAAAAATTCAGGTGTTAGGACATGTCCAGCATTACAGTTGTATACCCTATGTGGGTGTCAGTGATTGTGTTGTAATTGTTAGGTACCTGAGCACATTTGCCATCAATGCAGGGGCGGATCCAGGATTTTCTAAGGCAGGGGGCTTCAGGCCTGAGGGCGGCATATTTCCTCGGTGACTGGGGCGGCATGGTGCCTTCCGAGGGCGGCGATATACCTTCCGAGGGCGGCATAATGCGTTGTGAGGGCGGCAAGATGTCTTCTGAGGGTGCCAGGGTGCCTTCCAAGAGTGCTACGATGCTGTTGGTAGACGCAAGGGCGCCCTGGCAGCCTCCCGAAAACGCTACGGCGCCTTCAGCGCCTGCAAATCCTATACAAAAATGGCGCCCCAGGGCCCTTGGGTATCCCGGCGCCGGGATGCCCGAGGGCGCCGTTTTCTAAGGCAGGGGGCTTCAGCCCTTACGGCCCCCCTGGATCCGCCACTGCATCAATGCAAGGTTTGAATGCTGGCATTTACAACTGGTTTGAGCTAGTTATAACTCATTTTAGCCAAGTGCCCAAACATGGTTGTGGTAGGCATTTGTTTAGGCTTAGTTTAAGTTAGACTTGGGAAATAAGGTTATGACTTGTAGCTCCTGAATGGTTCACAGTGTGCTGGTAACAGGATAGACAGACAGGACATTGATACAGGATTTGGTGACAGAAGAACTGACTAGATTTTAATTTGCATTATTTGCCATAATGAGTTAAGTTGTTATGCCATATGCTGCCATAACAACTTAACTCATTATGTAGGCTACTTTGTTATTAGATCATTATGGGGAAATGTAATCTTAATGGGGCCCTGAATCTTATGTTATACTTGAAGTCTTATATCAGAATGTGATTATGTGAACTGTAAATATATGCCATTACACATAATGTGGCATTTCACTGAACTGTTAGAGTATAGAAAGATATCTGGGGTATTCCACTAATCTGTGTAATTATGTGGAACTCAAGCTGTTTATTCTTATTCTTTAACTTTAATTAACTTTATAGAACCATCCACAAGTTAGTTAAGCTCTTAAAATCTGCAACATCTTGTTTTTTACTATCTTGATAATTATCAATATATGAACATAATATTCAGGCCCAAATGAAGAAACCACATCAGCATCACTACTGCATCTACATGGGGATATGTTAATTACAAGCAAACTTGATTTTCTAAGGGTTTTGTTCAGTAAACTATTCTGTTGTGCAGATTCAAATAACATGGCATATATTTTATCTGTCTGTTTGTATTCCAATACAATACCTCTAATTAAGTTACCAGGATGTAGCTGATATGTCCTCTTGCCATTCACAACAACACAATATTGTGTGGTTGATATATTTACATCAGATATATATATATATATATATATATATATATATATATATATATATATATATATATATATATATATATATATATATATATATATATATATATATATATATATATATATATATATATACATATACATATACATATACATATACATATACATATACATATGCAGATGCAGATGCAGATGCAGATGCAGATGCAGATGCAGATGCAGATGCAGATGCAGATGCAGATGCAGATGCAGATGCAGATGCAGATGCAGATGCAGATGCAGATGCAGATGCAGATGCAGATGCAGATGCAGATGCAGATGCAGATGCAGATGCAGATGCAGATGCAGATGCAGATGCAGATGCAGATGCAGATGCAGATGCAGATGCAGATGCAGATGCAGATGCAGATGCAGATGCAGATGCAGATGCAGATGCAGATGCAGATGCAGATGCAGATGCAGATGCAGATGCAGATGCAGATGCAGATGCAGATGCAGATGCAGATGCAGATGCAGATGCAGATGCAGATGCAGATGCAGATGCAGATGCAGATGCAGATGCAGATGCAGATGCAGATGCAGATGCAGATGCAGATGCAGATGCAGATGCAGATGCAGATGCAGATGCAGATGCAGATGCAGATGCAGATGCAGATGCAGATGCAGATGCAGATGCAGATGCAGATGCAGATGCAGATGCAGATGCAGATGCAGATGCAGATGCAGATGCAGATGCAGATGCAGATACAGATACAGATACAGATACAGATAATCATTTAATCATTTAATCATTTAATTTCCTGAATCATTATTAACATATTAACATTGGGAAATGCAGCTTTTAATCAATATCCATCAATATCCTTATTCTACTCTATTTGGTGCCATCCTCTCTTTATATTCTGGGTCAGGTGTCAGGTGTCACATTTAGTCAGGTGATTGTAACAAAACTGGTCATAATAGTTATCAGAAATAACAAGGACTTAATTTAAATATCAGCTATCTAAAGCATATTTATATCTCATTGAATCCCATGGAGGAGTCTGAACATCAGCATGCCTTGCATTGCAGTTTCTGCCAATATGGCGGTAGAACAAGAAGATGACATCAGTGAGCGCCTCAAGCAAGAGGCAGATATTCTCCACCGCCTCAATGCCAGGAAAGGAAGGCGCTCTCTGCAAGATCAGGCAGCAAAGAGTCCGGCAGTGCCTAAACACAGTGCTGTACAAGCCAGTCCTGCCGCGAAAGTAACCGTCCAACTAGCGTCGCCTGACGACGCTTCTGAAGACGATGACGACGCGTCCAGCGACGCCGAGATGGCTGACCTGACGAAACGCACGGCCGCCGCCGCCGTCGGCAGCGATGCGGACGAAAGCAATGCCGACGACGACGCCGCCGCCAGTGACGCCATCGAAGACGCCTCCGCCGCCGCTGACGACTTCACCGTTCTGGACGAGGTGGAGCGCGCCGGCCGAAGGACCGTGCACCGCGTGCTGCCCGACTGGCTGGCGCACCCGCAGCCGATCGGCGACTGTCGTCCCACCCCAGACGAACTGCCGGCGCTGTGCCCGGAGCTGCGCGCGCGGCTGGCCGAGCAGGGCATCGAGCGGCTGTTCCCCGTGCAGGCGGCCGTGCTGCCCGAGCTGTTGGCCGCGGCCGACTCTCCGCTGCCGCCGCCCGATCTGTGCGTCTCAGCGCCGACCGGCAGCGGCAAGACGCTGGCGTTCGTTCTGCCGCTGGTGCAGGAGTTGCGAGGGACCGTGGTGCGCCGGGTCCGCGCGCTGGCCGTGCTGCCGACGCAGGCGCTGGCCGCCCAGGTGGCAGCTGTGTTCCGACAGTACTCCGCCGACACGCCGCTCAGTGTCCGGCTGCTGGGTGGCGACACGGTGGCCCGCGAGCGCCGGAAGCTGGTGGCGCAGGGGCCGCGCGGGCCACTCTCACTGGCGGATATCGTGGTGAGCACGCCCGGTCGTCTGATGGACCACATCACCGGCACGGAGGGCTTCTCCCTGGCCCACCTGCGCTACCTGGTCATTGACGAGGCGGATCGTGTGATCGAGATGGCCGAGACGGGCTGGCTGAAGGCAGTGGAGCGGGCGGCGGCGGCGGAGGGCGGCCCACTGCGCCGCGCCGCCGGCCCACTGACGGCCGCTGCTGTTTGTGCGTCGCACCTGCCCCTGCAGAAGCTGCTGTTTTCGGCGACCCTGTCTCAGAACCCGGAGAAGTTGGAGCGGCTGTCGCTGTTCCAGCCGCGGCTGCTGGTGGCCGGCGCGGCGCCGGCGGCCGCGCAGCCCGGCCAGTTCGCCGGCAAGTTCACCACGCCCGCCGAGCTGAGCGAGTCGTTCGCAGTGGTGCCGCCGCAGCTGAAGCCGCTGCTGCTGCACCACCTGCTGCGCCGGCCCGACTGGCGACGCGCGCTCGTCTTCGTCAACTCCAACGAGGCGGCGCACCGGCTGGCGCTGCTGCTGACGGCGCTCGGCGCCAGCGTGGCCGAGTTCTCGGGCGCGGTGCCGGCCGGCCGCCGCCGGCGCGCGCTGGCCGAGCTCACCGCCGGCCGGCTGGCAGTGCTGGTCTGCTCAGATGCCATGGCGCGAGGCATGGACGTGGACGCCGTGGACGTGGTGGTCTCGTACGATATCCCGGCGCTTGTGAAGACGTACGTGCACCGAGTGGGCCGCACGGCGCGCGCCGGCCGTGCCGGCCAGGCGGTGACGTTGCTGCTGGAGCGGCAACGGGGCCACTTCCAGCGTCTGATGGCTCAGGCCGGGAAGGCGGAGGGACATGTGGAGGAGATGCCGCCGCCGCTGGACGAGCTGCGGCAGTACGAGGCGGCGTATGTGACGGCGTTGGAGGATGTGCAGAAGACGGTGGAAACGGAGAAGGAGGAGGCGGCCAGCAAACTCCGCGGCAGGCCCGCTGCTGACGCGCAGAAGAGGAAGAACGGCGATGAGGGGTCCGCGAAGAAGAAGAAGAAACGCGGACGGAAACGCAATCCGTCCGCGGCGAAAATGGAGACAGACTAATCTGTTGGCCGAGGGTATTTTGGAAACTTTACAAATATTGATTGGTTTGACGCTTCCATGTCGAACATACTTTGCAATACATGACAAAATGCTGAGCCGCGTCTTTGCGAGAGCTGGGGAGCGAACAGACAGATGGTATGAAGTAATTGAAAACGTATGAACACCTTTGACTCAAATGTTTTAATACGGGTGCCTTGTTCACGCAAATATTTAAATATCCTGGCGGATTAAGAAGATACGTGCTATTTGCCGAGCCCCGTCAGTTGCTATATTACTGTTGCCTCATTTGTCAATTATCTTTATGAATCGAATGTTGTGAAGTAACAAAGAAAGAGAACCATCTTGTCGATTATGTTAAACTGCAAAACAATACAATCTCAGACATCGAATACTCGACATCGCACGATATAAACATGCATCAATCATTATAGCCAGTTTCCCATCCAGACACACCTACCGCACTGTGACGTCACCGTCCTGCTGCGGTGTGACGTCACCGGTGCTGTGTGTGCAGCGTGATGCCGCCGGAGCCGCCGCGGTCGACGTCCCCCCAGGGCGGCCGGGAGGACGCTGTCGTGACGTCACCATCGCCGGAGCGGGACGGATACCAGCTGCTGGGAGGTGGGCCGACGGAGGAGGGAGGCCTGCCGCTGCCGGACGGGCTCAGCTCGGAGGTGAGGGGCGGGGCTGAGGGAAGGGGAGGCAGGTCAGAGGTGAGGGGAAGGTCAAGTCAAGGGGGAGGGGAGAGGGTAGGGGGTAGCGATCATAAGTAAGGGAGGTAGGTCATTGGTGAGGGGAGGCAGGTCATTGGTGAGGGGAGGCAGCTCAGAGGTAAGGGGATGTAGCTCATAGGTAAGGGCCGGCAGGTCATCGGTGAGAGGAGGCAGGTCATGGGCGAGGGGAAGCAGGTCAGAGCTAAGGGGAGGCAGGTCATTGGTGAGGAAGGCAGGTCAGAGGTTAGGGGAGCCTAGTTAGAAGAGCCTAGATAGGGAAGGCAGCAGGTCGATGCACTCAAGCCTACAGTCAACCTTACATTGCTTGCTTACGCATTGTTTTTGTAGTCATTATCTCTAACACGGTTTATTGAAACTACTTCCGTAGAAAACCCGCACGCCATTGGCACAGTCACCTAGACATTATTGAGCTCTATCGTAAACTACTACACATTTATAGGCTCGCTCGTCTCTGAGCAGCCCTGCCGACGTCTGACCATGTCGGCACGGGGCGCAGGATGACGCCAGTGACGGCGGTGGTGATAACGGCCGATCTGACATCTGACCATGTCGGCACGGGGCGCAGGATGACGCCAGTGACGGCGGTGGTGATGACGACCAGCCGCAGTCGGTGGCCGATCTGATGGCTGCCCTGGAGCGGCATGGCGTCAACACGGTGGAGACGGAGGACCCAGCAGACCCCGCTGACCCCGCCGACTCGGCTGCCCCCGCCGCTGGAGATACCCCCGCCGCTGCCGCTCCGAAGGCGAAGGAGTCTGACCCCAGCTTATGGCCAGAGGAAGCTCAAGAGGTGAGCTGTCGGGAGGGATTCCGCGAGACGTCAGTGTAATAAAGCCGCGCTGCGTGAGATCTGTGCTGTGACAAGATGGTGCTTATAGTGCTTCAATCTTTTTGCTTTCGGAATGCTGCTGCAGCTATTAACCCGCCATTGACGGGGGGGGGGGCGTTTACCCCCCCCCCCCCCTGATGCATTTTTGAAATAGCTGGAAAACTAATAGCGCTATCAACGTGAAACTGCAGATACCTTCTTACGAGCCATTTGTACGTCTTGTGTGCAAAAATAAAGACATTTCGTCGATTCTTCTCTCGAGTTATAGCGAATTTAGTGACGTGACGAGTGAATTTAGTGACACGAGTTTTACACCAAAATCAGCTAAACTTTGCCAAGTCGTACACAAGCCACATTTGAAGCAAAATGCAATCGAAAAATTCCAAAAGATAGCAAATTGCAACGGCTAAAAACTGTCTATCTGGGATATTTTTACAAAATAGTTTTCGACCCCCCCCCAAAAAAAAACTGTTTATTGGGGGAAAATTATCACAAAATCAAAATTTTCTAAAATATTCAAAAAACCGGAAGATATGTCAGATAACCATATCTAGGCAACTACCATGCCAAATTTCGAACTGATATCTACATTTTTGACTGACATATGACATCTAAAGTATGGGTAACTTATGACGTCATATTTTGAAATTGCGTTTTTTGTCTTTTATTGACTAGATACAGACAAATAAATGCCACCACTGTATTTCTGAGACAAAACTTGTCTAGTAACATGCCTTTTTGTTTATATTTCACAATTAATTTTTTTGACCTTCGCTGACCTGAACTTGACCTGAACTTGACATTAACTTCACGTACATGAAGTCAGGTGGTAAAATGACTATCACTATCTAATTATGCGTGGAAAATAACTCATAAAACATGTGTTGCATGACTTTCGTAGATATGTTGAGCATAGTGACCTTTTGTGACCTGACTGACCTGAATATGATATACCTTGACCTTGGCCAACAATCTCACTTTAGCTCATGTGGGATATACATCATACCTTTGGCAGCACTTTGGGTGAAACTGGTCGCAATCGAAGGCTTTGAATGGAAAGTATGTCCCATAAACTCAAATACGCCGATTTTGACCTTTGACCTGACCGTGACCTGGCATTTGACCTCACTTTGACATTTTTTTAGCATGCTTTATATTTGTCTCATTGAGAGCTTTCGATTGCCGCCTTGCGCGTCGCGCTGCGATCATTGGTTCGGAAGATAACCAGGGGGCGTTTAACCCTCAGTCAATGGCGTTCTGCTGAGACCCCAGTCAATGCCGGGTTAAAGGGAATAAGTCACCTTGAAAGTTGTCTTGAAATTCACCCATACGGTGCATCTTGAGCTCAAAACTACGAATATGGCTTTGGTTTGGACAACTGATGGATATATGTGGAGAAAGAAGTAAGTTTCTCTTTCTATTTCACGAGAAATCGTACGATGATAGCTGGCGTTCTGGCTCCGCCCCGCTACGCCTGACGCCAAGTACAGTCTCTGACAAGAGGCCGCCGCGCCGCCCGGGCGGCTGAGCGGATATTAACGAGGCGTCGTGACCAGAGACTACGTGCCAGAGAGTGCACCTGCCTCCGGTGGCGAGCCGGCGGCGGCGAGCGGCGAGCGAAAGGAACTGATCGTGGCCCGGAACAGCGGAATTGAAACCGGGCCCACTAGTCCTGTGTCGAAATTACTTAACGTAGGGAGGTAATTCTTTCACCACAACCCATTTTTAGATCTGCTCTACAAATCTGCTATCTCAGTCCAAAACTCCATGTTAAAGGTGAACTATTCCCTTTAACCCTATTTGTAACAGGCTCCTGGCTACCCCTATTTGTAACAGGGGGGGGGGGGGGGCGGATTCCGCCGCCGCGGAGATCTCGAGATCTACCCGTCCGATTTTCAAAAATGAAACGGCGTTTGGTTCCCCTCAACACGATCTACATTTATAAATAATAAAACAAAATCTAAATTTTTGATAGGGGGCAACAGGGGGGCAAAAACCACAAATTTTAGTGGTATTTTTGATCCAACATAGCTTTCATGTTTATCGACCGATTTTAACACAATTAATACGAATCGATAGAGATTGAATTGGAAATTGATATATGACAGTGGCGTTTGAAAATTCAAAAATCATAGGCGTGTGCAGGTCACTCAATATGGGGGTGAAGTAAATGCGTAATAAAACCATTTTATGTTTTTTTTAAAATAAATGAAATGGTATGTGATTGTGACATTAGACAAAACAATAAAAATCATATTTTTTTCCATAGGCGGTACCAGGTTAGTAAAAAGGGGGGTAAAATTGGAAAAAATATTAACCGCAGACAAGTTGCTACCCAGCACTATAAATATGTTACTGATCGTAGATAGTTCCTTTTTGCATGTTGTACTTCATCATAGGCGTATCCAGGATCCAAACTGGGGCGGCTCAATACTTTTTGATAAGTATATTATCCGCTATAATGATACTAATTAGTCAACAGTGACTATTTCACTTACAACTTCAATTAACATTGCTTACCCCCCTTTTACCCTACCTGGACTCGCCTATTATCTTATAATCGTTCGTAGAGTAGCCTGTGGTGCGTGTTTCATCCGGAAACTACAGTATGTTATGTCATTGTACGCCCATGCCTCTTAGTTTCCTTGCAATAATATGACCCCCTTTCTTCCATTCCTGAGCGCGCCTCTGCAAAAAATGACTTTATTCCCTTTTCTGGCCTCATATGTGCATATATCATTATAAGCTAACCGTCCATTGCGCCGTTATCGCTGGCATATCGTCATCACCAAGCCAGTCACCCTCCTTTTCATGTGCCTGAACACGCCCCTGAAACTCTATATGTAGTAAATTATGCAAATAATGGAAGCAAAAGCTATCTTTTACATCTTGATAACTATAAATGCCCCTTACATTGCTCTATTTGCTTCCCGCCAAGCATTGAATACTTCCTGGAAACCCCCCCCCCCCCCTTTTCAAGCCCCTGAAACCGCCTCTGCCATGCAATTTTTATGATATTTCATTAACATCAACTAATTTGCACTTGTTGCAATCACCGTGAACCGATGTAACTCCTTCATACTTGAGGCAGTTAGGAAGAAACCGTGAAGATCGCATTTCCGTATTATCGCCAAATATCGCCTCCGAACCCGCCCAAAACTGTACCCTGGAACCGCCCCTGTTCAGGTTAAGAACTCAAAATTTTGACTCCAAATGCGGTATTCAATTCTATGAAAAGTCCCAAAATTTCATGGGCCTGCTCCCAGCCGTTCTAGAGATATCTGCGAAAAACATGAGGGGGGGGGGGGGGGGCGGAATCCGCCCCCCCCCCCTCCTGTTACAAATAGAGTTAAGTGTGGAGCGGACAGTTACGGTCTTTGTTAAACCCGCGCTGATCTATAGCTGGACTGTTGTTCCCGTGTCGGCCGTCTGACCCCGTCTCTCTCCGTATGTCAGGCGGAGCGGCGGCGTCAGAAGCAGACGGCTCAGGAGCGTCTGGCGCTGTACTCCAGCAGCGGCAGCGGCAGCGGCAGCAGCAGCGGTGGCGGGTCGGCCGCCGCACCCCTGGCCCCGGACCAGGCCGAGGCGGTGCGGCGGGCGATGCGCTCCGTGCGTCTGCCGGCCGCCGAACGCTGGGCCAGCGGGCTGCCGGAGCAGCAGTGGCGACGCCAGCTGGACCGGCTGCTCGGCCGGCCGGTCACGGGGGACGCCCCTGTGACGTCACAGCCAGAGTCTGGGCAGCCAGGGCAGCAGGATGGGCCACAGGACGGGCCGCAGTCGTGATGGTGATGCTGAGGGAATCGTGCTCGTGACCTGCAGGGAGTGGTGGGTGTGGGCGGTACAGTCGGTGGCGAGTGCTGCTGCGTGGAGCCATATGGGCGGTGACGGTGTCGCGAGGTGTCAATCAACGCTGTCGTGTGAGAACGGTAGGGCGTAATAGCTGGACAGACGGACAAGAAAATATATCGCAGCCTCGTGGCCTTCAAGATAATCTGATTGGCTTTGCGTCGGACGCCTCTTTATGATACTGTTGTACACTGCTGCCTGTGAGCATATTGGATGTGTCAAACATATACCAGCACCTGTCAGGTCACTCAACAATGTCCGACGGACCAGTTTGGGTGGCAGGTGTAGGCTCGCAAGTGTTGACCTCACTAAGGACGAGTTGTATGCGGTTTTGTGATGATGGCTGGTTGAAGTATGCGATGATATGGCGGACAGAGCTGTTCTGTCAGCTCGCATGGGCTCCTTTGTCTGCATACGTTTGAATTTGTACGATACGGTATTTTCGTTAAAAAGCGCAACTGGTGTTAAGTATATGGAGAAGTTATTTAAGTTTCATCACATTCCGTGTATGCTTTCACACATATAAACGCTATTGTAAAATGCGTTTCGAGGCCATTTTATTACAACAGAGCAATGCCAGCAGAAAGTACAAGTGTGAGCAGTCCCGTTTTCCAAAGCGATCGCATTCTGATCTTCACTTGTGATCGAGATTACCATATGGTGTACGAATGTATATCACACGCAGTCAAAGGAATAGCTCGACACCAGTCACACAGACACTTCTGGGATAACATTCAGAACGTACAACACGACACACTCAGAGCACACGACGGTCAGACCAGTCGGGAAACGTCACAACTCGGTATCATACGGTGCCGGTGGGAAGCCGGTGGGAAGCCGGTGGGAAGCCGGTGGGAAGCCGGCGTACAGGGCCACGAAGCCTTTACTCCAGTCTTCAGATAAGCGACTTCAAGCAAAAGGGTCCTGAAGCATCAACGTGATGAAACGGGACAAATGAGAGCGACATTTCTTTCTGAATACATTCGCGAGTCTGTCACATCGATAGGAATTAACACTTTCCGCTCACCAGCTGCGCGAGGGGTGCGCACTGCGTAAGCGAATCACAGCTCTACATCAAGTTAATACATACAAAAACCACTCAGCGCACGGCAGCGTCTACCCGGTCCGAGAGGTTTGTCTAAATGCGTCCAAATATAACTGGCACTCGGCGGTCAACAGTCATGCCATGTTGACGAACGAACCCCCACTGCGCACCCTGCTGTACCGACTAGTCCAAGCCCCAGGGCAGATATCTGTACCTAGCCGCGCGTCACCGGTGCAGCTGGCGCAAATGCCGCCACGGCGCACTCTGATAACACACGGAAACTCGCCCACGTAGGCGCCACATCACAGCATCGGAAGTCTTCACCGGGTGACGTGTAGGAACCTGCGAAAACCCATCGGCAAGGCTCGACGCTGAATGTCACCTGACTGAGCGTCACACCACGTCTCGCCAGTCGCCAGGTCACCGTCTCATCAAGGCTCCAGCTAGCGAACGGCCGGCCCTCACCACAACTAAGGTCGGCCTCACCACATCTGCTTCGGTGAACAGCTGTTTCTGAGGTTAGTGTGCCGCGGCTGGACCGGCCAGTCTCACCACAGCTCCTGCTAAAGGCCGTCAGGCCTCATCAAAGCTCACTCGGCCTCACCACAGCTCCAGCTAACCTTTCCACGCGGCCTCACCACAGCTCCAGCTAACCTTTCCACGCGGCCTCACCACAGCTCCGGCTAACCTTTCCACGCGACCTCACCACAGCTCCAGCTAACCTTTCCACGCGGCCTCACCACAGCTCCAGCTAACCTTTCCACGCGGCCTCGCCACAGCTCCAGCCAACCTTTCCACGCGGCCTCACCACAGCTCCAGCTAACCTTCCCACGCGGCCTCACCACAGCTCCAGCTAACCTTCCCACGCGGCCTCACCACAGCTCCGGTGAGCAGTCGTTGCTGCGGATAGTGCGGCGCGGCTGGGCCAGCGGGCTGATGGCCGCGCCGCCGCTCAGCCGGCCGCTGCGCCGCGGCCCGACCGTGCCGGACGGCGTGTGGAAGCTCTCCTCACTATCGCCGTCCTCCTCCGAGATGGCCGGCCGCGCCGCGCGGGACCGAGGCGAGGCCGCCGCTGCTGTTCGGCCCTTACCACGCGCACGGCTGGGGACGGGACAGTGGAGAGTCGGTTATGGGCGCAGTCAGGGAGTACTCAACTAAACTCTTCATAGAGCGTTTGGCATTCTAAGTAGCGCTTCAGAAATTAGATTCCTACCTCCGAATTACATCGGGGCCATTCGTTATACACGACAGTATTTTACTTGTCCAGGACAATATGTAGTTCAGAGCCGAATCGTCCTGTGCCCGACAGACATCTGTCCACAGAGAGTGCCGATATCTATAGTGCATTGATTAACACGCGCCTCCCCATATCCACTCAAGCATCACGCATGGTACAAACGACTATTGGCAATGTCAACGACCATCTTAAGTCAGCAAACCCACCTTATCACCCCTCAGCCAGCCTCGTACCTGACAGCGGCGGAGGCCGGCTTCAGCTTCAGTTTGGCCGTCGCCGGTTTAGCTTTGGAGGCCTTCTCAGCCTTGACCCGCCGATCCAGCACCTCCTGCATCGCCGGGTTGACGTTGTCGTAGATGGAGCTGTTGCTGGCCGAGTTTGTGACGCTGATTGACTTGGCAGAGCTGCTGGCCTGAGGAACGGAGATGCGCACGCTGGTCAGTGAGGTGGAACAAGAGAAGATGTTACCAACGTTTATGTACACACGTCACATTTTATTATACAATGTATTCTACAATGTTAGTGGTAAATGCGTAATATTCAACAGCAATTACACTCGCCAGGGCTTTAGTGGTTGTCGATTCAGAATCGTGGATTATACGCATAATGCGAGAAGCTATCAATATTGTGTTAGACCTAAATATATGGAGATAACCGTTTTCCAATAAGACGGAAGTCCGGATCGCTCACCACTGACCTTGCCGTTGACTTTGTGCCTCTTCTCGCCGGCTGTGCTGCGTCCCGGCGCCGGTCCAGTCTCGTCCTCCTCGTCGGCGATCTCAGACGACGTTCGCTTCCTCCCCTGTACGCGTCCCTTCCGCCTCCCTCCTCCGCCACCGCCGGTCACCAGCGGCAGCGGCTCATCACTGGCTTCCTCCACCTCGTCATCATCATCTTCAGGGGAGTCATCGGGGGTTACAGCAGGGGCGGCGCGGCCGCGGCCCGGCCTCTTGGCAGCGGCGGCCGGACGGCGGCGAGGCACGGCTTCCTCCACCTCATCATCATCATCTTCAGGGGAGTCATCGGGGGTTACAGCAGGGGCGGCGCGGCCGCGGCCCGGCCTCTTGGCAGCGGCGGCCAGACGGCGGCGAGGCACGGTGGACTCCTGCACCGGCTGCAGCGGAGACCGGTCCTGCCGGCGACCCGACGGCCGCGGGCTGGACACGTCCTGTAACACGGTGGCGACAGTCGATGGATCAGACGGGTATCACAGATACAACTCGAACGACAACAGCATTCACTCTTACATCTGAGGTTGAATGACTGCTCAACCAAATTAAGCATGCTAGTAGTTGCCTTCAGCTTAAATATGATGAGCATATCGAACATGTTAACACAACCGCTGTCTGAAAAGTGTCTCTGGGGGCAAGCCGCTGTCTGTGACATCCCTTCGTAAGACGTGCCGTGCTTGATTGCCCTTATGCAGCGCCTGCTACCGCCCCGTTGCGGGTTCTGACCGTGTCGGCAGTGAAGACCAGCCGGACGGACGGGTTGCCCAGCGATCTGAGCCCGGCCTGCAGGATGCCCTTCAGTGCGGCGTAGTCGGGCTTCTCGGCGAACTTGAGCGCGGCCACCGCCGACAGGAACCGCTGGGTCGCGTCTGACGTGACATCGAGAGTACGGTCAGCGTCACAGGGAGAGTACGGTCAGCGTCACAGGGAGAGTGCGGTCAGCAGAGTACGGTCCGCGTCACAGGGAGAGTACGGTCAGCGTCACAGTACGGTCAGCGTCACAGGGAGAGTACGGTCAGCGTCACAGGGAGAGTACGGTCAGCGTCACAGGGAGAGTGCGGTCAGCAGAGTACGGTCCGCGTCACAGGGAGAGTACGGTCAGCGTCACATGGAGAGTACGGTCAGCGTCACAGAGAGAGTACGGTCAGCGTCACAGGGAGAGTACGGTCAGCGTCACAGGGAGAGTACGGTCAGCATCACAGGGAGAGTACGGTCAGCGTCACAGGGAGAGTACGGTCAGCGTCACAGGGAGAGTACGGTCAGCGTCACAGGGAGAGTACGGTCCGCGTCACAGGGAGAGTACGGTCCGCGTCACAGGGAGAGTACGGTCAGCGTCACAGGGAGAGTACGGTCAGCAGAGTACGGTCCGCGTCACAGGGAGAGTACGGTCAGCGTCACAGGGAGAGTACGGTCAGCGTCACAGGGAGAGTACGGTCAGCGTCACAGGGAGAGCACGGTCAGCGTCACAGGGAGAGTACGGTCAGCGTCACAGGGAGAGTACGGTCAGCGTCACGGAGAGTACGGTCAGCGTCACAGGGAGAGTACGGTCAGCGTCACAGGGAGAGTACGGTCAGCGTCACATGGAGAGTACGGTCAGCGTCACAGGGAGAGTGCGGTCAGCAGAGTACGGTCCGCGTCACAGGGAGAGTACGGTCAGCGTCACAGGGAGAGTACTGTCAGCGTCACAGGGAGAGTACGGTCAGCGTCACAGGGAGAGTACGGTCGGCGTCACAGGGAGAGTGCGGTCAGCAGAGTACGGTCCGCGTCACAGGGAGAGTACGGTCAGCGTCACATGGAGAGTACGGTCAGCGTCACAGGGAGAGTACGGTCAGCGTCACAGGGAGAGTACGGTCAGCGTCACAGGGAGAGTACGGTCAGCGTCACAGGGAGAGTGCGGTCAGCGTCACAGGGAGAGTACGGTCAGCGTCACAGGGAGAGTACGGTCAGCGTCACAGGGAGAGTACGGTCAGCGTCACAGGGAGAGTACGGTCAGCGTCACAGGGAGAGTACGGTCAGCGTCACAGGGAGAGTACGGTCAGCGTCACAGGGAGAGCACGGTCAGCGTCACAGGGAGAGTACGGTCAGCGTCACAGGGAGAGTACGGTCAGCAGAGTACGGTCCGCGTCACAGGGAGAGTACGGTCAGCGTCACAGGGAGAGTACGGTCAGCGTCACAGTACGGTCAGCGTCACAGGGAGAGTACGGTCAGCGTCACAGGGAGAGTACGGTCAGCGTCACAGGGAGAGTACGGTCAGCAGAGTACGGTCCGCGTCACAGGGAGAGTACGGTCAGCGTCACAGGGAGAGTACGGTCAGCGTCACAGGGAGAGTACGGTCAGCGTCACAGTACGGTCAGCGTCACAGGGAGAGTACGGTCAGCGTCACAGGGAGAGTACGGTCAGCGTCACAGGGAGAGTACGGTCAGCGTCACATGCAGAGTACGGTCAGCGTCACAGGGAGAGTACGGTCAGCGTCACATGGAGAGTACGGTCAGCGTCACAGGGAGAGTACGGTCAGCGTCACAGTACGGTCAGCGTCACAGGGAGAGTACGGTCAGCGTCACATGGAGAGTACGGTCAGCGTCACATGGAGAGTACGGTCAGCGTCACAGGGAGAGTGCGGTCAGCAGAGTACGGTCCGCGTCACAGGGAGAGTACGGTCAGCGTCACAGGGAGAGCACGGTCAGCGTCACAGGGAGAGTACGGCCAGCGTCACAGGGAGAGTACGGTCAGCGTCACAGGGAGAGTACGGTCAGCGTCACAGTACGGTCAGCGTCACAGTACGGTCAGCGTCACAGGGAGAGTACGGTCCGCGTCACAGGGAGAGTACGGTCCGCGTCACAGGGAGAGTACGGTCAGCGTCACAGTACGGTCAGCGTCACAGGGAGAGTACGGTCAGCGTCACAGTACAGTCAGCGTCACAGGGAGAGTACGGTCAGCGTCACAGGGAGAGTACGGTCAGCGTCACAGTACGGTCAGCGTCACAGGGAGAGTACGGTCAGCGTCACAGTACGGTCAGCGTCACAGGGAGAGTACGGTCAGCGTCACAGTACAGTCAGCGTCACAGGGAGAGTACGGTCAGCGTCACAGGGAGAGTACGGTCAGCGTCACAGTACGGTCAGCGTCACATGGAGAGTACGGTCAGCGTCACAGGGAGAGTACGGTCAGCGTCACAGGGAGAGTACGGTCAGCAGAGTACGGTCAGCAGAGTATGGTCAGCGTCACAGGGAGAGTACGGTCAGCAGAGTACGGTCAGCGTCACAGGGAGAGTACGGTCAGCGTCACAGGGAGAGTACGGTCAGCGTCACATGGAGAGTACGGTCAGCGTCACAGGAAGAGTACGGTCAGCGTCACAGGGAGAGTACGGTCAGCGTCACAGGGAGAGTGCGGTCAGCAGAGTACGGTCCGCGTCACAGGGAGAGTACGGTCAGCGTCACAGGGAGAGTGCGGTCAGCGTCACAGGGAGAGTGCGGTCAGCGTCACAGGGAGAGTACGGTCAGCGTCACAGGGAGAGTACGGTCAGCGTCACAGCGAGAGTAGGTCAGCGTCACAGGGAGAGTACGGTCAGCGTCACAGTACGGTCAGCGTCACAGTACGGTCAGCGTCACAGGGAGAGTACGGTCAGCGTCACAGGGAGAGTACGGTCAGCGTCACAGGGAGAGTACTGTCAGCGTCACAGGGAGAGTACGGTCAGCGTCACATGGAGAGTACGGTCAGCGTCACAGGGAGAGTGCGGTCAGCGTCACAGGGAGAGTACGGTCAGCGTCACAGGGAGAGTACGGTCAGCGTCACAGGGAGAGTACGGTCAGCGTCACAGTGAGAGTACGGTCAGCGTCACAGGGAGAGTACGGTCAGCGTCACAGGGAGAGTACGGTCAGCGTCACAGGGAGAGTACGGTCAGCGTCACAGGGAGAGTACGGTCAGCGTCACAGGGAGAGTACGGTCAGCGTCACAGGGAGAGTACGGTCAGCATCACAGGGAGAGTACGGTCAGCGTCACAGGGAGAGTACGGTCAGCGTCACAGGGAGAGTACGGTCAGCGTCACAGGGAGAGTACGGTCAGCGTCACAGGGAGAGTACGGTCAGCGTCACAGGGAGAGTGCGGTCAGCAGAGTACGGTCAGCGTCACAGGGAGAGTACGGTCAGCGTCACAGGGAGAGTACGGTCAGCGTCACAGGGAGAGTACGCTCAGCGTCACAGTACGGTCAGCGTCACAGGGAGAGTACGGTCAGCGTCACAGGGAGAGTACGGTCAGCGTCACATGGAGAGTACGGTCAGCGTCACAGGGAGAGTACGGTCAGCGTCACAGGGAGAGTACGGTCAGCGTCACAGGGAGAGTACTGTCAGCGTCACAGGGAGAGTACGGTCAGCGTCACATGGAGAGTACGGTCAGCGTCACAGGGAGAGTACGGTCAGCAGAGTACGGTCAGCGTCACAGGGAGAGTACGGTCAGCGTCACAGGGAGAGTACGGTCAGCGTCACAGGGAGAGTACGGTCAGCGTCACAGGGAGAGTACGGTCAGCGTCACAGTACGGTCAGCGTCACAGGGAGAGTACGGTCAGCGTCACATGGAGAGTACGGTCAGCGTCACAGGGAGAGTACGGTCAGCGTCACAGGGAGAGTACGGTCAGCGTCACAGGGAGAGTACTGTCAGCGTCACAGGGAGAGTACGGTCAGCGTCACAGGGAGAGTACGGTCAGCGTCACAGGGAGAGTACGGTCAGCGTCACAGGGAGAGTACGGTCAGCGTCATAGGGAGAGCACGGTCAGCGTCACAGGGAGAGTACGGTCAGCGTCACAGGGAGAGTACGGTCAGCGTCACAGGGAGAGTACGGTCAGCGTCACAGAGAGAGTGCGGTCAGCAGAGTACGGTCTGCGTCACAGGGAGAGTACGGTCAGCGTCACAGGGAGAGTACGGTCAGCGTCACAGGGAGAGTGCGGTCAGCGTCACAGGGAGAGTACGGTCAGCGTCACAGGGAGAGTACTGTCAGCGTCACAGGGAGAGTACGGTCAGCGTCACAGGGAGAGTACGGTCAGCGTCACAGGGAGAGTACGGTCAGCGTCACAGGGAGAGTACTGTCAGCGTCACAGGGAGAGTACGGTCAGCGTCACAGGGAGAGTACGGTCAGCGTCACAGGGAGAGTACGGTCAGCGTCACAGGGAGAGTACGGTCAGCGTCATAGGGAGAGTACGGTCAGCGTCACAGGGAGAGTACGGTCAGCGTCACAGGGAGAGTACGGTCAGCGTCACAGGGAGAGTACGGTCAGCGTCACAGAGAGAGTGCGGTCAGCAGAGTACGGTCTGCGTCACAGGGAGAGTACGGTCAGCGTCACAGGGAGAGTACGGTCAGCGTCACAGGGAGAGTGCGGTCAGCGTCACAGGGAGAGTACGGTCAGCGTCACAGGGAGAGTACGGTCAGCGTCACAGGGAGAGTACGGTCAGCGTCACAGGGAGAGTACGGTCAGCGTCACAGGGAGAGTACGGTCAGCGTCACAGGGAGAGTACGGTCAGCGTCACAGGGAGAGTACGGTCCGCGCCACAGGGAGAGTACGGTCCGCGTCACAGGGAGAGTACGGTCAGCGTCACAGGGAGAGTACGGTCAGCAGAGTACGGTCCGCGTCACAGGGAGAGTACGGTCAGCGTCACAGGGAGAGTACGGTCAGCGTCACAGGGAGAGTACGGTCAGCGTCACAGGGAGAGTACGGTCCGCGTCACAGGGAGAGTACGGTCAGCGTCACAGGGAGAGTACGGTCAGCAGAGTACGGTCCGCGTCACAGGGAGAGTACGGTCAGCGTCACAGGGAGAGTACGGTCAGCGTCACAGGGAGAGTACGGTCAGCGTCACAGGGAGAGTACGGTCAGCGTCACAGGGAGAGTACGGTCAGCGTCACAGGGAGAGTACGGTCAGCGTCACAGGGAGAGTACGGTCAGCGTCACAGGGAGAGTACGGTCAGCAGAGTACGGTCCGCGTCACAGGGAGAGTACGGTCAGCGTCACAGGGAGAGTACGGTCAGCAGAGTACGGTCCGCGTCACATGGAGAGTACGGCCAGCGTCACAGGGAGAGTACGGTCAGCGTCACAGTACGGTCAGCGTCACAGGGAGAGTACGGTCAGCATCACAGTACGGTCAGCGTCACAGGGAGAGTACGGTCAGCGTCACAGGGAGAGTACGGTCAGCGTCACATGGAGAGTACGGTCAGCGTCACAGGGAGAGTACGGTCAGCGTCACAGGGAGAGTACGGTCAGCGTCACAGGGAGAGTACGGTCAGCGTCACAGTACGGTCAGCGTCACAGGGAGAGTACGGTCAGCGTCACAGGGAGAGTACGGTCAGCGTCACAGGGAGAGTACGGTCAGCGTCACATGGAGAGTACGGTCAGCGTCACAGGGAGAGTACGGTCAGCGTCACAGGGAGAGTACTGTCAGCGTCACAGGGAGAGTACGGTCAGCGTCACAGGGAGAGTACGGTCAGCGTCACAGGGAGAGTGCGGTCAGCAGAGTACGGTCCGCGTCACAAGGAGAGTACGGTCAGCGTCACAGGGAGAGTACGGTCAGCGTCACAGGGAGAGTACGGTCAGCGTCACAGGGAGAGTACGGTCAGCGTCACAGGGAGAGTACTGTCAGCGTCACAGGGAGAGTACGGTCAGCGTCACAGGGAGAGTACGGTCAGCGTCACAGGGAGAGTACGGTCAGCGTCACAGGGAGAGTACGGTCAGCGTCACAGGGAGAGTACGGTCAGCGTCACAGGGAGAGTACGGTCAGCGTCACAGGGAGAGTACGATCAGCGTCACAGGGAGAGTGCGGTCAGCGTCACAGGCAGAGTACGGTCAGCGTCACAGGGAGAGAACGGTCAGCGTCACAGGGAGAGTGCGGTCAGCGTCACAGGGAGAGTACGGTCAGCGTCACAGGGAGAGTACGGTCAGCGTCACATGGAGAGTACGGTCAGCGTCACAGGGAGAGTACGGTCAGCGTCACAGGGAGAGTACGGTCAGCGTCACAGGGAGAGTACGGTCCGCGTCACAGGGAGAGTATGGTCTGCGTTACAGGGAGAGTACGGTCAGCGTCACAGTACGGTCAGCGTCACAGGGAGAGTACGGTCAGCGTCACAGGGAGAGTACGGTCAGCGTCACAGGGAGAGTACGGTCAGCGTCACAGGGAGAGTGCGGTCAGCGTCACAGGGAGAGTACGGTCAGCGTCACAGGGAGAGTACGGTCAGCGTCACAGGGAGAGTACGGTCAGCGTCACAGGGAGAGTACGGTCAGCGTCACAGGGAGAGTACGGTCAGCGTCACAGGGAGAGTACGGTCAGCGTCACAGGGAGAGTACGGTCAGCGTCACAAGGAGAGTACGGTCAGCGTCACAGGGAGAGTACGGTCAGCGTCACAGGCAGAGTACGGTCATCCGTCACAGGGAGAGTACGGTCAGCGTCACAGGGAGAGTACGGTCAGCGTCACAGGCAGAGTACGGTCAGCGTCACAGGGAGAGTACGGTCAGCGTCATAGGCACCGGCAACGGTAGTAGTGAGAGTGAGGGAGCTTAAACTGCACAGGGACGCAACAGTTGGAAAACGTTTCAACAGAATGGAGGATGTGAATGCATAGACACGACATAGAAACAAATCGCAAGTCATTTGAAACGGCAAATTGCTTCAACTGCCACAAATGCGTGCGAAATTTTGGTTATCAAACAAATTTTCAGTCATACAAACAGATCATATATCACCTGGTACCTCAGTCTAGTTCTATGTCCACATAACTGGCATCAATATCACAATGCTAAAACAATCACAACCATTAAAGCATGGGGAGTGAGTTCAGACCACCATTTTCCCTATCAGCGAAATGGCTTCTAAACACTCAACATTGAGCAGCCCACTCGCCCAGCTGTCTGCGGGTAAATAAACACCGCCTAAAACAAAACACCATGGGACAGTCACACCACCTGCAAGCACCGCCTAAAACAAAACACCATAGGTCAGTCACACCACCTGCAAGCACAGCCTAAAACAAAACACCATGGGACAGTCACACCACCTGCAAGCACCGCCTAAAACAAAACACCATAGGGCAGTCACACCACCTGCAAGCACAGCCTAAAACAAAGCACCATATGACAGTCACACCACCTGCATGCCCCACCTAAAACAAAACACCATAGGACAGTCACACCACCTGCAAGCCCCGCCTAAAACAAAGCACCATATGACAGTCACACCACCTGCAAGCACCGCCTAAAACAAAACACCATAGGACAGTCACACCACCTGCAAGCACCGCCTAAAACAAAGCACCATATGACAGTCACACCACCTGCAAGCACAGCCTAAAACAAAGCACCATATGACAGTCACACCACCTGCAAGCACAGCCTAAAACAAAACACCATAGGACAGTCACACCACCTGCAAGCACCGCCTAAAACAAAGCACCATAGGACAGTCACACCACCTGCAAGCACAGCCTAAAACAAAGCACCATAGGACAGTCACACCACCTGCATGCCCCACCTAAAACAAAGCACCATAGGACAGTCACACCACCTGCAAGCCCCACCTAAAACAAAGCACCATAGGACAGTCACACCACCTGCAAGCACAGCCTAAAACAAAGCACCATAGGACAGTCACACCACCTGCAAGCACAGCCTAAAACAAAGCACCATAGGACAGTCACACCACCTGCAAGCACCGCCTAAAACAAAGCACCATAGGACAGTCACACCACCTGCATGCCCCACCTAAAACAAAACACCATAGGACAGTCACACCACCTGCATGCCCCACCTAAAACAAAGCACCATAGGACAGTCACACCACCTGCAAGCACAGCCTAAAACACAGCACCATAGGACAGTCACACCACCTGCAAGCACAGCCTAAAACAAAGCACCATAGGACAGTCACACCACCTGCAAGCACAGCCTAAAACAAAGCACCATAAGACAGCCACACCACCTGCATGCCCCACCTAAAACAAAGCACCATAGGACAGTCACACCACCTGCAAGCACAGCCTAAAACAAAGCACCATAGGCCAGTCACACCACCTGCAAGCACAGCCTAAAACAAAGCACCATAGGATAGTCACACCACCTGCAAGCACAGCCTAAAACAAAGCACCATAGGACAGTCACACCATAGGACAGTCACACCACCTGCATGCCCCACCTAAAACAAAGCACCATAGGACAGTCACACCACCTGCAAGCACAGCCTAGAACAAAGCACCATAGGATAGTCACACCACCTGCAAGCACAGCCTAAAACAAAACACCATAGGACAGTCATACCACCTGCAAGCACCGCCTAAAACAAAGCACCATAGGACAGTCACACCACCTGCATGCCCCACCTAAAACAAAGCACCATAGGACAGTCACACCACCTGCAAGCACAGCCTAAAACAAAATACCATAGGACAGTCACACCACCTGCATGCCCCACCTAAAACAAAGCACCATAGGACAGTCACACCACCTGCATGCCCCACCTAAAACAAAGCACCATAGGACAGTCACACCACCTGCAAGCACAGCCTAAAACAAAACACCATAGGACAGTCATACCACCTGCAAGCCCCGCCTAAAACAAAGCACCATAGGACAGTCACACCACCTGCATGCCCCACCTAAAACAAAACACCATAGGACAGTCACACCACCTGCAAGCCCCGCCTAAAACAAAGCACCATAGGACAGTCACACCACCTGCAAGCACAGCCTAAAACAGAACACCATAGGACAGTCACACCACCTGCATGCCCCACCTAAAACAAAGCACCATAGGACAGTCACACCACCTGCAAGCCCCGCCTAAAACAAAGCACCATAGGTCAGTCACACCACCTGCAAGCACAGCCTAAAACAAAACACCATAGGACAGTCACACCACCTGCAAGCACAGCCTAAAACAAAGCACCATAGGACAGTCACACCACCTGCATGCCACACCTAAAACAAAGCACCATAGGACAGTCACACCACCTGCAAGCACCGCCTAAAACAAAGCACCATAGGACAGTCACACCACCTGCAAGCACCGCCTACAACAAAGCACCATAGGACAGTCACACCACCTGCAAGCCCCGCCTAAAACAAAGCACCATAGGTCAGTCACACCACCTGCAAGCACAGCCTAAAACAAAGCACCATAGGACAGTCACACCACCTGCAAGCACAGCCTAAAACAGAACACCATAGGACAGTCACACCACCTGCAAGCCCCGCCTAAAACAAAGCACCATAGGTCAGTCACACCACCTGCAAGCACAGCCTAAAACAAAGCACCATAGGACAGTCACACCACCTGCAAGCACCGCCTAAAACAAAGCACCATAGGTCAGTCACACCACCTGCAAGCACAGCCTAAAACAGAACACCATAGGACAGTCACACCACCTGCAAGTCCCGCCTAAAACAAAGCACCATAGGTCAGTCACACCACCTGCAAGCCCCGCCTAAAACAAAGCACCATAGGTCAGTCACACCACCTGCAAGCACAGCCTAAAACAGAACACCATAGGACAGTCACACCACCTGCAAGCACAGCCTAAAACAAAGCACCATAGGACAGTCACACCACCTGCAAGCACAGCCTAAAACAAAGCACCATAGGACAGTCACACCACCTGCACCCGCACTAAGTACAGCAATTACACCCACTCCCCCCCCCCCTCCGTCCAGCTCCTCGCACCGCCGCTGACCTGCGCCTTTGGGCAATCCATTGGGGAAGCACGCCTTGATCAGGGCCGGCACGTTGTCCATCATTCGATTCTTCTGCTCGGCCACTTTGTCGGCGCTCTGCAGCCGGTCCATCCACGGCAGCGTGCCGCTGGCCCACTGCAGCAGGTTGTAGCCGAGGATCTCCAGGTCGCCGCGCCGCGACTGAGCGCCGATGTGCGCGTCCCGGCTGGTGAACTCTATGGTGCCGTTGTGGGCCTTGCGCAGGTCGGGCTTGTACTCCTTGTGCACGCCGTCAGACGCGTAGCGGCAGGCCAGGCCAAAGTCCACCAGGTACACCTGTGCGGCGGGGGAGCGGAGGGGAGCGGAGGGGAGAGGTGGGGTGAATGGCTTAGAGGCAGGAGGAAAACGGAGCACAGGCGACATAATCGGCACATACACAAAGAGTTGCAACAGGCACTATTAGTTTGCCACTCTTTGTACCGGTGATGTGCAATGCCAAGTTCGGTTAAAGGTCCAAAGTGATTTAAATATACCTATGCCAGCGGTGAATCCTAGTCATTGACAAAGGAATATGGCATGGGTAGGCAATAGGCATCCAATGGCAGATCAAAATCATTTTCAAACATGACGTAAAAAGACAAATGCTGAAAAGGTAATTCAAGCAAGAACAAATATTATGTGCAATTACCAGGTCCTTTGCGTCTTTTCTCAGCCCGAGAAGCAGGTTCTGTCCTTTGATGTCGCCGTGGATATATTCCTGACTGTGTATGAACTCCAGTACATCAAGCTGAAACAAATGGTGACGTCAAGGAGACAGAGCTCATACATTCCGAATTTACATTGAGCCAATGGTTAAAGGGAATGTTTCACCTTTCTGAAAGTTGTCAAATATACGCCGGTTGTAGTTGAAAATATGAAGTAAGTGCTGCTGAAAACGATGGTGATATTTCTTTTCTCGAAAACATCACTTAACTTTATAAAATTAAGTTATTTCAATTTGGTATGACGTCATATTGAGCTGTAGAGAAAACCTTCATGCTGTACAAATGGCACAATAGTTTCAGACAATTCTGGCGACTTAAATACAAACATTGTGCAACCGTGTCTTCTCCCGCACAGAACACAATGACGAGTGCGAGGCATTGCGTAAGCTCAATATTTATTCAAAAAACAATCAATCTATAACTGAGACTTCAAACAACGCGAAACAAACTTCAACTTGGACCGCAACCTATCGCGTTGGCCGTTGTTCACATCATACTCGGTAATCCGTCCAAGGTTCGAGAAATACAGGTCGTCTGACTTACAGGACCAACAATCTTGAAGTGGCTGTCAGCCAATCAGCGGCGGGACTTGCATAGACCCCCTTTTGCAAATTCAAAATTAAATTGCTTAAAAACGGTTAAGTTTTTGGGAAAATGGTTTTGAGTAATTTAGACTTCTCAATAACGGCCAAAGATAATGGCTATCTCAGTTCAAAACCAATACAAAGATGAAACATTCCCTTTAAGCACCGACACTAGCAATGATGCTGGGATGAATTATAATTGAAAACATGTGGCATAAAGTATCTGACGAACAGGTCCTTATCAGCCCGATTCCTCCGTGGGAAGAGAGTGTCAACTTACCACCTGTATCCCGATGTGTAGGATGGTGGGCATGGGGAAGCGGTTGTTGTTCTGCTCCAGCAGCTTCTGCAGGTCGGTGCCGAACCGCTCGATCACCATGAAGCGGAACTTCTGGCCGCCGTGGTCGAACGAGCCGCTGCCGACGAAGCGCGGCATGCCGAACTGCTTCAACCCGCGGGCCTTCTGCCAGGCGGCGATTGTCTCCGCGCGCGCCACGCGGTGGTAGCAGTGCATCTCGGAGAAGAGCGGCCCGCTGGCGTGCGCCTCCACCTTGATGACGTACTGGGCGCCGGCGGGGGAGCCGGAGGGCGCGTCAGACTCGGGCGACGCGCTGTAGATCTGGCCGAAGCCGCCGGAACCGATGGTGTCCCCGAGGCGCCAGGCGCGCCGCGTCAGATCTGACATGACCAAGCCGGACGGCAGCGTCGGCGGCAGCGCGGCCGCCTTCGGCGCGCGGGGCTTCCGAGGCGCCATGTTAGCGGCGCTGACCTGGGGAAGGCAGGGGAGGTGGTGAGTGGTGACAAAATGGAGAGTGCCTAGTGGTGGAGAATGATGCATGCCCGGAATGATGGGAAAGACAGCATCAAGCTGGCAGTGTGCACGTTCACCATGCCTACACTCAACCAGTTTAAAACCATGATAGGCAAGCACTGGAGCATAGAAGGGTACAAACATAGGTAACGACTTATATACTTTTAGGGTGGCCCTCGCCCCCCCCCATGGTGAGTTCGCCCCCCCCCCCAAAGGTGCTCTCGGCCCTCATGTTTTCTGGCCACTGGCGTATCGAAGGGGGCCAGAAGGGCCAAGCCCCCGAAAACGCCTGAAGCCGACCAAAAAATGACGCATTTCCCAATTCCTAATTTAAACGAAAATCTAGGCAACTTTTACAAAGGATTTTTTTTTTAAAATCACCATTTACCCATGAAGAAGCACAATTCGACGAGTTTTAGAATTGTGTGACTTTTGGGGATTTGGCCCCCCAAACCAGCTTTTTGCCATTCTGGCATAACCATTATTCACGTCGAAGCGTAGTTGTGAGATTAACTGCGATATAAGTTATTAGACTATCTAGACGATAGATAAGCCCCCCCCCCCCGTGGGCCACACACACACCCTCTAACTCGAAAACCAAAAGGGCTAGAAAGATGCGGAAAAATGGCGTTCGAAAGCTCCGATAAGCACATTCGAAAGTACTTCAGATATTGTTTTACTCAAGTCAATATTGAGGTCACCAGACGTCATCAAAGGTAAGATTTTCCAGTTTCAGGACTTCGCTCCAGAAACCCCCAGATATCACAGGAACTATGATAGCTAGGAACAAACGAAAAAACAACAATCGAAAGCTCTTGAAAAATGCAATCGCCAAAGTGCCCTTAGATTTTAGCTCAGGTCAATAGTTTAGGCTCCAGAGATCATCAAATGTCAAAAAGGCTATTTTTTTACAAAACAGTTTTTCACGAATAGGTTTTGATCTAATAAAGACAAAAAAATACATTTGATGCCATCGTGTTTGTCTCGTCAAGGCGCTTCAACTCATATTAGTGTTGACCAGGTTAGGTCAACTTAAAAAATGCCCTAAGGTCAAGGTCAAGTGGTAACCCAAGTAGGTCATGTTGCATATGGGAAGACATGCCTGCACGAGACAAACACATTGGTGTCGGTTTCACTTCTCTATCGTCATTATGTCGAGTTATTGACATAAAACTGTTGGTGAACTCGCTCGGATGACCTCAGCTGACCCTGTAGGGGCCCCTGAACAAAAATGGCACCTAGGTCATCAAGAATGGTCTATATAATAACATGATCCAGAAGGAATTAGACTGACATCTTGCGTATTCTTGGAATAGGAAGCATTTTAATATTTCCCCATTGACTTATAATGGGGAGGTCACGAAATTGCCCCGACCTTAGGTCGCTGATATAAAAAATCCAAGACATAAGAATTGTAGATATATACAACCTTATGAAATCCTGCCAGTGTAAAACCGATCATCCAAAAACTGTGACTGTGGTACAACCACATTTTTTTTTTGGTGGGGTCACGTGACCTGGTCTGGTGACCTGACCTGAGATGACCAGAGGTATTTTTTGAAAATATAATGTGGACAATTGATGCCCGAAGAGCTGTGCCAAAAACAGCGGCGCTGCGCGCCGCCGTTTTTCCGCTATCCTCGAAAAACCTGAGGGGGTGGGGGTGGCTGGGGGGGGGGGGGGGGTCTAAACACCCACCCCCGGCACGGCGCGGGTTAAATAGTCTGAGAACCGCTCAATGCAGGCCACACGTTTCGTCTTCAGGACCTCTGCAGACCAGACTGACTATTATGCAGGCCCACGTGGGCTCTTCAGAGGCCAGAGTGGGCCCTTTGGGTCTGGAAGTCAGTGTCCATCAGGAGGCCAGAGTGGGCCCTCCGGAGGCCACTGTGGGCCCTCCGGAGGCCACAGTGGGCCTAAAATATGCCAGAGTGGGCCCAAAATATGCCAGAGTGGGCCCAAAATATGCCAGAGTGGGCCCAAAATAGGCCAGAGCGGGCCCTCTGGAGGACAGGGTCTGCACTCCAGAAGCCACAGTAGGCTATATGTAGATACAGAGTGGGCTCTGGGTGGAGGCCAGAATGGGGCCCTCTGGAGGCTGGCAAGGAGCCTTAGTGGGCCCTATGGAGGCTTGAGTGGGCCCTATGGAGGCTTGAGTGGGCCCTATGGAGGCTTGAGTGGGCCCTATGGAAGCTTGAGTGGGCCCTATGGAGGCTTGAGTGGGCCCTATGGAGGATTGAGTGGGCCCTATGGAGGCTTGAGTGGGCCCTATGGAGGCTTGAGTGGGCCCTATGGAGGCTTGAGTGGGCCCTATGGAGGCTTGAGTGAGCCCTATGGAGGCTTGAGTGGGGCCTATGTAGGCTTGAGTGGGCCCTATGGAGGCTTGAGTGGACCCTAGGAGGCCAGAGCGGGCCATATGAAGGCCAGGGTGGGCCCTCTGTAAGCCAGAGAGTAGGCCCGCAGGAGACCAGAGTGGGCCTCTTGAGGCTAAGGTTGGCCCCTGGAGGCCAGCCAGAATAACCCTCTGGATGTCAGATCGGACCTTCTTGAGACCAGAGTAGGCCTTCTGAAGGTCAGAGTGAGTTCTCTGTAAACCAGAGTGTGCCCTCAAAAGGCTAGCTAGAATGGGCCCTCTGGAGGCCAGTGTGGGCCCCATGGAGGCCAGTGTGGGCCCTCTGGAGGACAGTGTGAGCCCTCTGGAGGCCAGTGTGGGCCCTCTGGAGGCCAGTGTGGGCCCTCTGGAGGCCAGTGTGGGCCCTCTGGAGGCCACTGTGGACTGTGGGCCCTCTGGAGGCCAGTGTGGGCCCTCTGGAGGCCAGTGTGGGCCCTCTGGAGGTCAGTGTGGGCCCTCTGGAGGCCAGTGTGGGCCCTCTGGATGCCAGTGTGGGCCCTCTGGAGGCCATGGTGACCATCTGGAAGCTAGATTGTGCCCTCTGGGGACTGGCCAGAGTGGGCTCTCTGGATGCCAGAGCTGGCCCTCTGGAGGCCATGGTGACCCTCTGGATGTCAGAATGGGCCCTCTGTAATCCAGGTGGGGCTAATGGAGTATACAAGAGCTCTGTCATTCTGAGAGAGCCCTCAGCCAGACTGAGAAAACACTTAAACGATCTGAGGAAGCACATAGCTTGGCCTGCAAAAAGTCTAGCAGTTTTATTTATTTTTAGATGATTGAGGCAGAAGTTTAGAGGCTAGCATTGTAGTTTTGGACATTGCGAGTAGAGCTTCAATCCACGATCAAGGTCGTAGTCAAGGGGGGCTAGGAGTCATGACCCTCCTGGAGGGTAACTGAAGTCGGTTTGAGGGGACCTTGATCAGCCTGAGAGGGCCCTCAGTCGGCTTGAGGGGCCCTCAGCTGTCTGAGAGGATATTTTCCAGCTTGACAGAGCCCATTCCAGGCTTGAGCGGCCCCAGATTGGTCTGAGAAGGCAATTGTCTAGGCCTGAGAGGGACCTGTGGCGATCTGAGAAGGCCCTCGACTGTTTCGACAGTATTTCCCAGCCATAGATTCTTAATTGTCACTCTGAAGCAAAACAATGACTTTTTAGCTATTCACTTGTATCAAATCCCCATTCAGTTTCCTGGCCCCACCCACTGCATGATGAGGGGAAGGAAATCTTGTTGGACAGAGATATGCTAACTCCCTAAAGGAGATTGTTTCCAGGAGAGACATGCATGTGAGGGAATTGGAATAGTGCATCTGCCAGAAGACTGGTGAGCAAATGGACTAATGGTTACTGGTTAGAGTTGTGGCTAGGAAAACAAATCAATTCAATTGTGCCTACTCATGGAGCAAGCTTTCAGCATCAGACAGAGAGCACATAGACAATGACAACTTCCACAAGCCATCAGGGGTAAAATTCATATACATGGTTGCTTATGACTCTTGAGGGCAGGACTGTAAGTTGTAACTTTATGATAGAAGTTGATATATCTGTCACAGTGAAGGAAACTCAGATTGTCTTAAGATTGATTTGATAATAATAGTGAAACATTCCATTCATCAGGTCAGATCATTAGAAATTGAGCTTCAATGTCAATGTTGAAATAGGGTAAACTACTGTAATGTTGACCATGTTAAAACACTGGCCTTGTCGTGCTGTTGCTTCGGTATTAGTCCAGTAATTCACCTCCCCAGTTTATGGTGTTATTGAGGTCCCTAATAGAAGAAGAGTAGTTAGCTGCTGGTAATATTACAACAGACTGAAAAGTGGGTTATCTTTGACTGTCTACATGATGGTCTGGGGGCTGATTTTAATCATGATTTAATCATGATGATTAATAATCATATTTGATTTGATTCAGTCAACTGGATCAAGCCCTGGAGACCTCAAGCCATCAATCAGAATACAAAAGAGTACAAAATGTATACCAGGAAACAGCAACTTTGCCAACCTGCGCCCCCCCCCTCCGGTAGGTTCCACAGCACAGGAAGCAAATTCAAGCGGAGCATTCTAAACATGGGCCCCTGCAACAGTAATTGCTATAAAGGTTAGGTCAGGTTCTTTATGGATCGTTTTAGGTGACATCATAGCTTTGGTACTACTGGCACACTTTTGTCTGTCATAATAATACTCTCTTCTTCTATTAGGGACCTCAAGAACACCATTACAATTAACTGGGGAGGTGAATTACTGAACTATTACTGTTGTTTGTGCATTGGTCCTTTAAGGCTACCCATTAAATAGCATGGGAATTCGGGCATTTTGACAATTCCGACATCATGGTAATTTACCCTTCTTCATTATTGGCAGCTCACTTGTTGGGGTTCCCTGTCTCGCTTGGACATACATGGGTTATGGGTATCAGAGGGGAAGAGAAGGAACCAGTGCAGTGAAGTGCATGCAAGGCTCACCGATCGGCGTTAGACACTATATGAAGTGCCTGACGGAACCGGAGATGAGTCAAATACTATTCTTACATTGGTTACAATGACAGTCAAGAACAAGGCATTTACAATGCCTTGTTCTAGCAAGTCTGGACTTAGGGGAGCTAGCCATACTACTTTTTCACTTCAATTTATATACATTTCTTCTGGTGACATTTGATTTTAAATTTTACCATATCATTGAATAGTGGTTACTGACCGTCATAACCAGAAAATGGTGCAAACGTAAAGCTTTATGGTCCCCAGGCACCCACAGTTTGTTTCTTTCTTCAACACCCACGCTGGCAATGGATTTTACCGTTGAACTCAAACTGGCCACTGAAGTGTTTCGGCTTTAACAGTTCAGTCTTTAACCTGCCAACAGAAACCCGTAGGTACCTACCTATCAGAGTGGATCTCAGCGAAGAGAATCTCAATTTCAATATCTCGATACGATTGAAAAAAATGATGGTGCAATAGCAATCTGGAAGTGAACACAACCCAGGCCCCGGTACTGAATACTCGGTGGCTGGCTAATACTCGGGCTCGGGCGACTCTTCCTCGCTTTCAAATGCCGAACGGCGCACTGTTTTTGGACTGCATCATAACTGTCATTAGAGCGTAATAAATGTATTGAAAAGCTGAGAAGATAAAACATATATGACATAATATACAAATACCAACTATTTTTAAAGTTAATTCGTAAATTTTTACCAAAAAAATGTAAAATATATTTTAAAAAATACTTTGAAGCTACAATTATTATTCTTACAAACATTTATTTTGAATTTGATTCATTAAATATTGTTTGACGTCACTTACGGTTAGAAAAAGAGTATCTTTCCCATCACCAGTAGCCTTGAGATCGTTGAGATCTCGGGGAAGATATTGGCACTCACGATTTCTTTTCTTTTCCACCAGCCTGTTTTGCGTTGTACTTTGCGCGCAACTGAACTGCAACAGTGGTCGAAAACCGGGGGTAGTACATATTTTCGTCACAAATCTTTGTCATGCATTGCCGATGATTGGAATACCTGGTGCGTGTTTGTTACCCTAAATTTTTTGTTTTGAACAACTTCGATGCCTACGCAGCCTACCTCAGTTGGAGTTCAAGTTGAAGTGCTCTTTCCTCAGTGAAAGCCCATTATCATGTCAAGATTGATATTAATGCATCAGAGCATCTCTATGGTATAGTGAAAGCAATTTTCTGGTATTTGTGAGGATACATGATCAGAACTTGAACTTGACACATCACAATGGCAGAGAAACCACCCAAGATCAAGATGTCAACAACTGATGGATCAAAGCCAACACCAATGAAGTTGTTTGCAACATGGGAAGTTGAGAGAACATCTCCAGTTTGCATTGCAAGACAATGCACATTGAAACTGGCTCATTTGAAAGTTGTTCGTCCTGTTAGTTCTGACCTGGGATCAATACTGATTGCTGTTAAGATGCAGAGTGCCAAAAGAACACTGAGGTCAAATGAAATTCCACTGCAAAGCAATGGTCTCATTGATACTGATCTGGAATTGACTTTTTCTCTGCAGTATCCTCACTTCCTGAAAGGAGAAGGGAACAAGCTGCAGATCATGCTACAGAGGCGTAAGAGGTACAAGAACAGGACCATATTGGGGTTCAAGACTTTATCAGTGGGTGTCATCAACATGTCACAAATCTTGCAGAAGTCAGTTGACAAAGACCTGATGTTGTACTCAGATCCGAAGGAGCGTCAGAATCTGGCTGCCATTCTGAGTGTTGAGTCCCTGGTCAGTCAGCCAGTTGAGCAGGAGGAGATGCAGATGCCTAAGAACTTGGATATGCCATACAGGTATGATTCAGATGAAGAAGAAGAGTACAGCACAAATGATGACTGTTCAGACTCAGAACAGATTCCAGATGCCAGGGGAAAGCCTCCATCCTCCAAGCACATGGGTTCTAACATCAGACAAAGGAACCTGAAACAGAAGTTCATGACCCTTCTGAAGAGATTCAAGGTGTCAGAGGGGCTTCAGGAGCTGGACCAGGACCAGGACATGGATCCCAAGTTTGATGGTGAAGAGAGGGAGATAGATGATCTTCTGAAGGAACTGGATGAGTATGCATCAGATTCAGAGCCTGATATTGATACCATGAGCATCAACTCAACACCAAAGCCATCTCTTCGTCCGTTCTTCTCTTCCTCCCAGAATCTTCTGGGCGACAGTGCCCATCCTACCATTGGAAAAGAACAAACTCAGCTGTAAAGCTGAAGTGTCAAGGCAGCCAATGTTGCTGCATACCATGTGTATTGTTCAAAAGACTGACCTTTCCTCTTTTGATGTATTTTTGTATTTTTGACAGGAAAATGTGCAGAGGCCATGGGTACATTTTGATGTGACCACTAGTAAGGTCAGATGGTCACAGTTCAGAATACATATGGAGGCCAGGGTGTCAAGTTCACTTATCCCTGTTACAATGCTTCATTGTTACTGCATGTTGTTATATTCTATCTCAATAAATGTTACTTATTGATCCATATTTTAGTTACTATGTCATCAATAGGCATGTGAAGGTGTCTATGAATCTGTGGCTGAATTAACACGTTACCTGCACACACAGATAGCAGGCTAAGAGTGAGGTGAGGCAGGATACTCACAATCACTCAGCACACTTGGCCCTCTGGTGACTAGGGGGGGGGGGGGGGGGCACACACCACTGACACCGCCTGTGCCAAGCTCCAACTGTCGGCCATGTATCCGGGCTCTGCCGATAGCCTTACGTCGAGGGGGTCGTCGAATATCAACCCCAGTTTCACCTCTGATAATGCTGGCGTGTCGACGTCCCTTGTTCCGTGCAGGGCTCATTTGATCCTTGCCAGACTCCGGCCGTGAGCTATCGGCTCGGGTCGTGTGCTGGCGCCAGACTCGGGTCGTGTGCTGGCGCCATTCTCGGGTCGTGTGCTGGCGCCATTCTCGGGTCGTGTGCTGGCGCCAGACTCGGGTCGTGTGCTGGCGCCAGACTCGGGTCGTGTGCTGGCGCCAGACTCGGGTCGTGTGCTGGCGCCAGACTCGGGTCGTGTGCTGGCGCCAGACTCGGGTCGTGTGCTGGCGCCAGACTCGGGTCGTGTGCTGGCGCCAGACTCGGGTCGTGTGCTGGCGCCAGACTCGGGTCGTGTGCTGGCGCCGACATCGATAGAACAACGGCCAGGTTCGGGAATGTTAAATACCGTGGTGGTTGGACTCCAGCGAGTGTGTGCGTATTTGCTCCATGATGTTTGGCAGTGAAATGATGTGATGTGCTGAGCTGAACCATCACTTCGAGGACTGAAATTCGATAGCCCGGTGCGTCGAATGTCGATACCTAGCGATCATTGAGTTCGATCTATAAATTATCTGACGATCAACGATCGATTCTGGTGCAACACCGGCACGACCTTTTGTAGTTGCAGGATATATCCCTTGCATGTCGTATGAGATGGTATGCCTTATCGAATCACTAATAAATCGGGCCCGTCACATATATAGGGACTGAAACGCCGGATATTTTTATTTGTATTATCATGTCATGCTACACAATTCAGCAATCGTGTAATGCACAGGTCATGACCGCTTACATTAGCCGATCACATAATCAAAAGTTGGTCATTGTATCTGGTACGATAAACACACGATCAAAACACCTGGTAGTACGCAGAGACGTGATAGGCAAGTCCCGTCCCGTATTATTGATACAATCCCGTAATATTGATAGGCACGTCCCGGCCCGTGATAGGCAAGCCCCGTATTCTGCCAGATGGCGTGTTGGGGGGGGGGGGGGGGGTCTTGGTGTAAAACCACCGCCTGCCAGCGATATCCGGCAGGCGGAACATTACCGATTAACTGTAAAAATACTCCGCCTGTAGAGGAATAGACCCTCTTCTAAACACTCGAAAGATCAACCTACTCAAAAGGTGACGATTGCCATACTCTAATTAAGGCCACACCAATATCGGATTTCGCTGTAGATGGGGTATCACTGACATTAGCCATGCACAATCACAAAGCAGAACCTAAGACAATTTATCCAAACCACTGAGTCCCGCATCCAACAGCACACCAGAAGACACTATAACACCTACTGGCTACAGCTGCTGACCCGGTTCCAGCCCCGTATCTGTACAGTGTCGGGCCAGGGTCTCCCTGTCGTCTTGACCCGGCTATCGGTGCGTCATGAGCTCAGGTTCTCCTGGAGGTCCTGCAGGTTCCAGCTAGCCAGTGACGCCGTCCTAAGGCGGCTCGTGACCCGGCTATCGGTGCGTCATGAGGTACAGATTCTCCTGGAGGTCCTGCAGGTTCCAGCTGGCCAGTTACGCTGATATGACCCGGCTATCGGTGCGTCATGAGCTCAGGTTCTCCTGGAGCTCCTGCAGGTTCCAGCTGGCCAGTGACGCCGTCCTAAGGCGGCTCGTGACGCGGCTACCGACGCGTCATCAGGTACAGATTCTCCTGGAGGTCCTGTGGGTTCCACCTGGCCAGCGGCGGGAGGTCGCCGGGCGCCAGTTGACGCAACGACAGACGCTCCATGTCTGCCACAGACTCTGCGGATAGGTGCATAAACCATGGTACACACGTCAGTGGCCATCGAAACGGTACAAATGGTAAAGTGTATGCAAATAATGGTTAATCTAACATAAGATTGAGAGAAGAATATATAAAGTTTTAATATCGATAATTAGTCATGTGCGTTGGACAGAATATAGTTAAAACAAAGCGCTGCATATGACATATGTCAGAAAACTGCCAACAATCAGAATGCCAGTGTGTATCGGGGACAAAAGAATATATACAATCGAAGCACATTATCTTTCGCCATATCCTCGGGATGGATATTAACCCCATGTATTTGCAGTACCGACATAAAAACAGACAACCAAACAACCTTGACAAAGCCGATTTTATGAGTGTCACACTGAATAACTAATACGGCAATCAGTTCCACTATCCAGTGCCGCTACTCATCTTCTGCGAACACCGAGACTGCCATCAACTCACCGAACTCTGGGCGGAAGTCGGCGGGTGTGACGCTGCGGGGCGTGCCCTTGAACCCACAGGGCGCGTACTCCACCGTACTGAGCAGGTACCGGCAGCCGGGGGCCATCACCGAACGCAGGAACGCAGCGTACCTGGCGAACACGTCAGGTACGCGGTACACATTGTCATACGTCACATGCGTCAGTACACATCGCGGTCACCCGCAGGCCTAAAGCCCCCCCCCCGTGTATAATAACATATCGTAATCAGGATCAGTTCCGGACATCTGAGTGTTGAGCTTTGTAGTGAGTATTATATAGCCCGATTTATTACTAGCAAACCATAACCACATGCATCAACTTCCATGTCCAAGCATCAGCGACCAATGTTTAAAGACCAATGTATCCGCATATACATGCTTAAAATGTTTCTAAACGGTATGCTTAAAAGTAGTTTGTTTGAACGAAATTCCACATGTCAATTGCCCCGCTGAGTCGCTCGTCTGGGCCAACCTGACCAACCTTACCTGGGCCTGTCATCGACGTTCATGTGGGCCAACCTGACCAACCTTACCTGGGTCTGTCATCGACGTTCATGTGGGCCAACCTGACCAACCTTACCTGGGTCTGTCATCGACGTTCATGTGGGCCAACCTGACCAACCTTACCTGGGTCTGTCATCGACGTTCATGTGGGCCAACCTGACCAACCTTACCTGGGTCTGTCATCGACGTTCATGTGGGTCAACCTGACCAACCTTACCTGGGTCTGTCATCGACGTTCATGTGGGTCAACCTGACCAACCTTACCTGGGTCTGTCATCGACGTTCATGTGGGCCAACCTGACCAACCTTACCTGGGTCTGTCATCGACGTTCATGTGGGCCAACCTGACCAACCTTACTTGGGTCTGTCATCGACGTTCATGTGGGCCAACCTGACCAACCTTACCTGGGTCTGTCATCGACGTTCATGTGGGCCAACCTGACCAACCTTACCTGGGTCTGTCATCGACGTTCATGTGGGCCAACCTGACCAACCTTACCTGGGTCTGTCATCGACGTTCATGTGGGCCAACCTAACCAACCTTACCTGGGTCTGTCATCGACGTTCATGTGGGCCAACCTGACCAACCTTACCTGGGTCTGTCATCGACGTTCATGGCCACGTATGACGCGCGGTCCCAAATGCCGTCCACGGGGCCGACAGTTTCGCCGCTCAACCGGCAGATGTCAGCACAGTACAGCCGCAGCCGGCCGTCTGCCGTCTGCCGAACGTGACAACAGACTGAACGGCACACGGGCATAGGAAGGACGGCTGGCCGCATCGCCACTCACGGGGAGGGTAACATACCCGGACAGGGAGGTCAGGGGTAGCGGGGACAGACTGCCGCTGACACGTGAAGTCGTAAATATTCACTTTTCAAGTATCACAGTTGCTGGTTTTACAACAAGTTAAAAGCACAATGGGTTTAACAATGGTTAGCAGTTAGCGCAATGGTTTTAACATTTAATGATGATGTTTTGTGTTCAAGGGCAAGCCAACCACAGTGGTAATTCTGTGCCCATAATGATAACGTACTACTGCACAAAAGTATACCCGATAAAGTGTTGCTTCAGGAACGGAAGTCGTAGTGAAGTCCAACTTGTTTTCAGCAAAGAGGTCCAATATTGCTTTTTCAACAAATTCAATTCCAATTACTGTCAGACCTTTTCGATACAACCTGAGAAAATAATACAAATGTGTTGTTTCTCTGGCTTGGTAGTTGGTATACAAATTTGAAAGATACTCTTATTATGTCCCGCATGACTTACACATACAGGCTATCATAACACATGATTTCCGAATATCAAAATAATACAAATATTGGGTGCGTTCGGCAACACCACGAATTCGCCGTTATCATGACGAATTCGTCGGTTATCCATGGTATCCCCGAATATTCGCTCCGTTTGTGTTCGGCAACACGACGAATCAGCAAACGAGCGAATTCGCCCGACGAATTCGCTCTGTAGAGCGCGCATTTTTAAACCAGTCGTCGGGAGGGCTAATTGCTGTTCTAGAACGCACAACAGCTAATTCGTCGGAAAACGAATTCGTTGGATTCGTCAGAGAGCGAATTCGTCGCGTTGCCGAACGTACCTACCCCTTCTGTGAGATCAACATTGTATTAATCATAAATATAGCTGATACATAATCCACAAATAATAAGCATGACATGCTATCTTCCTCACCAGATCATGTCCAAAGACTTGCCACAGAGCGGCACCAGGACTGAGCAGGGTCGGCCATCAGGCACCAGCCGGTCATACCACTGCTCCAGGTCAGGGTGCACCTTCGGTTGGTGGAAATCTATTTTTCCCGCTGACCATTTCTCCTGCCAGGGCCCCAGACGTTCATCCTGGGCAGCATCTGTCATCTGAAAATGATGGCCATTGACAAAATGGAATTATACAGGGTTGCATTGCAGGACACCTGTGCTGCTTGATGTGTAGAACTTGACCCTCTACAGTCTGATCGCACAATTCACACTACACTGCACTAATTATACAGGATTCAAGAATAACCATTGGATATTTTGTTATGTGAGAAATGAGAATTACTTATTCAGAGAACATCCATAAGTAGATTTTTGGTTTGTGGACAAAGCACCATATCCTCTTGGGACCAAGGCGCTAACTGGAACTCTCACCCTGTTTCGAGGGATATGGGGAGCCAGGCAGACTTTTCAGAGGCCCACTGAGGGATTTGAACCCGGTCACTGGCACAGAAGGCAAGTACCACTGCACCAAGTTGCTCCCCATATGTAGATTGTATTGGCATGGTATTGGTAGGGCAGGCATACAAACAAGGGCTTCAAGATAGCGGTATTAGTTCAGTAATTCACCTCCTACCTACTAGGAGCCACTGGAACAGGCCCTTATATTAATTAGAAGAGATTTGGTAGCATTTAACAGTGCGGAAGCTCTTATACCAGTCCGTCTTTTACCACAGATTTCAAACGTATTTTCCTGTAACTCTTATATCAAACGTTATGTGTTGTTATTAGAGACCGGTGGCCGAGGATAATTCACATGTAATTTAGTAGAAATTATAAAAAAGGGTAGTTCATTCTCTTCGACATCTGTGGCGAGCTGAGACGTGGTATGACACCCGTTTTCGGCCTCGCTGTATGAAGCTGTGAAGTCGATTCCTGAACTATGTTTTTCGTCAGCCAGTAGCTTGGAGTCTTTTCTCTTATGGGCCGCGCGGAGAAGCCGCGTGAGTAAATAATGTTCTTAAAATCGTTCTTCGAGTCTTGCATGTTTTATGATAATTGTGTTCCAAAATTTGCCTGAAGAGTCAAATCGGAAACAAGTTTGAGATTGCACGTGATCTTGTGTAAATATCTTCCTCCACGCGAGGACTGCTGAATTGAGACGACGCTAGCGTCATCTATTGGCAACATTTTCGTTAATATGCTACGCATCAAGTATGAAGTATATCAAGTATATGCAAAATATTGAATAGTGAATTGACAGTGAATACTGAATAGTGATTGACAATATTTGAATTATACTTTTATAGTTGAATTATCAAGTTAATCTGTGCATCCATCTGGCAAAAACAAAACAATATTAATTACATTCAATTGAAAGGAGTATGGAAGATGCATCAGATACCTCAATCAGTGGATATGACCCAACAGATGATATGTGGGTTGTTGCAAACAGATCGAAAAAGAGATACAAAGTAAGGGAACAAAATGATCTTGGTACACGGTCTCGCACACGTCCTAGCGAAGAGGGAAGCGTCTCAACAGGTAGCAACTCTGCTATTTGCGAAGGGGGACCAGCTAAGTCTTGTGGCAACTGTGTGACTGACCATGACAATGGGGTCCAATGTGTCAAATGCTCTAAATGGTTCCACACACAATGCCAGGGGTCTCCGCCCCAGCCTTTAGAGCCCTGGAGAAACACAAGGAGCTCTCATGGTTCTGTGCAGATTGCAAACAAACTGTATCCAATCCAAAGGTAGAGCAGTCCACGTCACTTGAGGAACTTATCGAGGAAATAGAGCAGCTGAAAAAGGCACTCGAAGATCAAGCTGGCTGCCTCCGCCAAGTTGTTGAGAAGCAAAAAAGCATGGCAGAGGTCATGGAGCAAGACCACAGACAACTGAAAAAGGCTGTGCAGGACCAAAACAGGCAGCTGGTCAAGACAGTCCAAGCACAGACAGAACAACAAAACTCTCAGGCAAGCCTGATTAAGGGATCCTATGCGGAGGTGGTGAAAACACTTAACTCCAAGATTGATGCCATCCCTAGGGAAGTCAGTACAGGTACATCAGCACAGCAAGTGGCGGGAATGCTGGATGACTACATGGAAAAGGACAAGCGGAAGAGGAATGTGGTAGTCTACAACCTCCCAGAGAGCAATGAAACAACCCACGCAGAAGCTGTGAAAAGAGACGTCAAGACATTCACAGACCTGGTCCAAGGGGAAATGAAGATGAAAGTACAAGTCACCAAATGTTACCGAGCTGGGAAACCAACCCCAGGGAAAACTCGACTACTGATTGTATCACTGACAGATGAAGAAATAAAATGGGACATACTCAGGCAAGCACCACTGCTAAGGAACTCCAATGCATTTTCAATGGTTTACATCAACCCGGACCAAACGCAGGGGGAGAGAGAAGCAGGGAAAAAGTTGCGTGAAGAGCTCAAGAGGCGTCGGGGGCAGGGGGAGGTTAATATCATGATCAGACAAGGCAGAGTGGTGGAAAGACAGGTCCTCGGGGCGCCCTTGATAACGGGCAATGCAGACCAGCGGCCAACAGCAGCAGCGGCTCCTGCATCAATGGGTGCAGCAGAGCGCCCGGCTCCAAACGACGATCAGGGAAGGCGAACCCGGCAGCAGGAAGAGGATGGGTCTGAAGGACCTGACGCAGGCTCCACCAGGCGGAGAGCAGGGGCAAACAGAGAGCAACAGGCCAGCGCAGTTGCCCACCAGACGGAGAGGGAAACCACTGCCCAAGCTCAGGATACGGATGCAGACACTAGGCAAGCTACTGACGAGCCAACCATAAGGGAAGCAACACCACCATCACCAGGTCCCCCTAGGGCTCAGCGGGCCTGACTGCAGCAGACAACGAGGAAAGAAGGCAAGCTGAAGGTTATGTACACCAACGCCGATCAATTTCTAAATAAGCGTGACGACCTGTGCATGATGATAGCAGACGATGAACCTGACCTGATATGTATAACCGAAGTTATCCCAAAAGCCCAGATTTTCCCCATTGACCCCGCACTAATCGCCATCCCAAACTTCACGGTCTATACGAACTTCAACCTGGGACGAGAGACTCGGAGCTAGCGGAAAACGCGAAATCGCAGTCTACGTCTCAAGCAAACTGTCGGCGATGGAGCACGCAGCCGAGGTCGTCTTCGCTGAGCAGATATGGGTGCGTATCAGACTGGAAGGAGGTGATTCACTGCTGCTTGGGTGCATCTACCGGAGCCCAGCGTCAACACCGGATGAGAGCATGCAGCTGTGCAGACTACTGGATGAAATATCGGACGCGCGCCCATCCCACCTGCTGATAGTTGGGGACTTCAGCTACGGGGAAATCGACTGGGATAATAGTATCAGCACGGCACCCCCATCGCATCCCGCCCACACATTCCTCCAGGCAATCATGGACAGTTTTCTGTTCCAACACGTGAGGTCCCCTACGAGGTTCCGACACGGCTACAATCCACATATCCTGGATCTGATCCTTACCAATGAGGAAAACATGGTACAGGAACTGCAGAGTCTGCCGGGGATCGGAAATAGTGACCACGTGGTACTGCAATTCAACCTCACGTGTTACGCCACTCAAACTATGAGTAAGACCAAAAAGTTTGCACTGAACAAAGGAAACTATAGGAGAATGGCGGACCTGCTGGAAGAAGTAGACTGGGAGCAGGTTCAAGACGCCACAGTGGATGCACACTATAATTTCTTCCGTCAACACCTCGAGGCAACCATGACGCAGTGTATGCCCAAATACACGGTGGGAAGGAAGCGCAGGAACATCTATGTGAACGTAGAGGCCATGACCCTGAAGAAGAAGAAGCAGAAACTGTGGAAGAAGTACACCCGAACCCAAGGCGCCCCTGACCACCGGGCGTATGCCAAAGTGAAGAACGAACTCCGCAGCCTCACGAGGAAGTTGAGAAAGGAATTTGACCGGAATCTGGCGGTAAACATCAAACAGAACCCCAAGGCCTTCTGGCAATACGCAAACACAAGGACGAAAACAAGATCAGGCATAAGTGACCTCAAGTTCCAAGATGGCTCAGACGAGATGGCAGTGACCGATCTCGATAAGGCAGAAGTGTTAGGGAAATTGTTCTCAAGCGTCTTCACCAAAGAAAATATCATCAACATTCCGGGTCTCCAAACACGGTGGGAGGGTGCGCTTCTGGAGAATGTGGACGTGACGCCGGCGCAGGTAGAGAGCAAGCTGCGTAATCTGCGCCCGACATCCTCTCCTGGACCGGACGGAATTCCCCCGAAGGTGCTGCGTGAACTTGCTTCACCTCTGAGTCGGCCACTCTCCGACATCATCAGGAAGTCCCTGGATGAAAGCAAAGTACCAGCAGACTGGAAAGAGGGAGAAGTTGTGCCTATCTTCAAGAAGGGGGCAAAAGAAGAGCCGTCCAACTATCGACCGGTGAGCCTAACATCAGTACTGTCTAAAGTCTGTGAACACTCATCAGGGACCAGATCATGGCACACGTAACCGAGAGTGGACAGCTGAACGACCACCAGTACGGCTTCCGCCCCAAGAGATCCTGCATCTCACAGCTGCTCGCGACACTCGATGATTGGACCAAAGAGATCGAAGAGGGCCGTTCAGTTGATGTAGCCTACCTCGACTACCAGAAAGCGTTCGATTCGGTACCCCATCGTCTGCTAAGGAACCTGAAGGACGTGGGGATTGGGGGGAAGTTGTTGCGCTGGATCGAGGCGTTCCTCACGGGTCGGAGACAGAGAGTGGCGATCAGAGACAGCAGGTCCAGCTGGGCGCCAGTGCTGAGTGGCATACCACAGGGATCAGTACTGGGCCCAACACTCTTCCTGCTCTTCATCAACGACCTCCCCGGACACGTCGACAGCGGCATCAAGCTTTTTGCGGACAACACCAAAATCTACGGAAGCGTCCAGGAATGGAGTGGGCATGACCAGCTTCAGCAGGACCTCGACGCAGTCAGCAAATGGTCTGGAGTGTGGCAGATGCCATTTAACATGACCAAGTGCAAGACGATGCATCTCGGACCGAGGAACGTTCACCAAACCTACTCCATGTTTGGAGGCCAGTTGGAGCAAGTGGAGGACGAGAAGGACTTGGGAGTCGTCGTGGACACCTCGCTGAAGTTCCGTAAGCAGGCGGCGGCGGCGATCGCAAAGGCAAACCGAGTCCTCGGCACAATCCGGCGCTCGTTTGAGCACATCGACCAGCAGACGCTCCCGCTGCTCTTTAAGACCCTGGTCAGACCGCTGCTTGAATATGGGAACGCTGTCTGGGGCCCGTTCAACGCTGAAGACGTACGACTGGTGGAACGAGTACAACGGAGGGCGACCAAGCTGGTTCGACCAATCAGACTGCTTCCATACGAGGACCGGCTGAGAGCCCTGCGCCTGCCGTCTCTGCAGTACAGAAGACGGCGCGGCGACCTCATTCTGATCCACCAGCTGATGAACAGCCGCATCAAACTCAATAAGCAGAAGTTCTTCCAGGACCCGCCGTCGGCAATCACACGAGGACACTCCCTGAAGGTTGCCAAACCGCAAGCGCAGACCAGAGTGAGACAGAACTTCTTGTCTATCAGAGCAGTGAGCGACTGGAACACACTTCCGGAACACATCGTTTCGTCAGCCACGACGAACCTCTTCAAGAACCGCCTGGACCACTACTGGGCGGACATCATGTATGATGCGCCAGGATAGGCGACAAAACACTGAAGCCAAATATGGTCAAGGAAAGCATACCCTTTTGAATTATCCACTGAGGCATAAAAACAATCAAGAGATGTAAAGAGCGGGCAAGACAGGCATCTAGTCCTCCTTATAGTCCCATACTATAAGTACAAGTATATATATTTTTATATATATCATTTTGCAGGACATTTTGCACAGCTAAAGAAAAAGCAAGGCTGTAATATACTATCTTATTTATTTTCTACATGCATCTGCAATAAACTCAAGTTAATATTATGTTAAGCATCTACCACATATCGGTAAGATACCAACCCCTTGACCGGTGTCTAGTTACCCTGCCTTGACGACCTTCCTCAAAATTTGTGTGTGCCGCAAGAATAACTGTTGTTGTTGGCTTAGGGCGCGTAGCCGTGCAAGAATAACAAATATCGAGAATCGAGAAGTGTATTTGACTCAAGGGCCGTGTTCTTTTGCGTGAGGATCCTCGAGTATGGAGCCTCAGGCTATGGAGCTGCCAGGGGGTTGTCATCCCTTCAGCCGCCATAGGCTCAATTTGCGTGACGTCATCTATGTTGAAGATTTTGGCGCATAAGATTTGTGGCGCGGCTTATATACGGCCTATACGGCCTTGGCGGTGGCGGCAGGAATGTGTGCATACGGCCTTGCATTTGCCGTGGTGTGAATCGAGGACTGGAGATAGTGCGTAGCTGACGGTTATTTTATTTACTGCAGTTCACCTGGTGACTGGTGACGTTCCTCACCATGGTGCATTGTGCCGTAGCCGACTGCCGTCGCAATAATGTGAACTCGCCCGGCCTGTCCTTCTTTTCCTTCCCCAAGGATCCCACCAGGAGGGCAGAATGGGTGCACCGGTGTGCCAGAGAAGACTTCATTAATCTTGCAACAGCAAGGATATGTGGAAAACATTTCATGAAGAAGGATTTTGATGAGTCATATCTCTTGAAGAAATCCATGTCGTTCTGTAACATGAGGCCTGCACTTCGGGATGGAGCTGTGCCATCTGTCTTTCTTCCGTCAACTACCCTGTCCAGGTGAGAAATCAGCAGTAGCGGATCTACAGTTGGGCAGAATAAGGAATTCCCCCCCCCAAACCGCCTGAAATCTGCACAAAATTGACACATTTCCTGATATAGAAGAAAATCTAAGCAACTTTTACTGAGGAAAGTTTGCTTTAAATCAGCTATCAATGCATCAGCAAGTGAAATCTGATGAGTTTTCAGAATTGTGGTTGCTCCATGCTAACCGCCGGAACTGCAGCCAACTGCAGCCGTGTGACGTCATACCATTCGCCCCATCCCCACTTTTAGTTACCCCACTGGCTGCCGACCACTGCTGACCGCCAAACTGCAGCCAACCGCAGGGTCTGTGAACATGCCTCTGGTCCAATGATTTAAGTTGGACAAGATGTGCAATGTTGAGTCTATGACAAACTGTTATCATTGCAAGAGCCCATGAATTGATTTATCATGCTACTCAACAATGGAAGCTATTTTCATATTTTCTTCATGCTCATAGTTCTTAAAGAACCTCTTTTAGCTACCTTGGAACATTTTTTCCAAACACAATTTAATTATGTTTTGAAATACAATTTATTTTTATATTGTCAAAAATGGCCATACATCGCGCCAATTCAGGACAGAAGGTCGTACATTATTAATTTTATCAAAACTATATACATACTCTCTGAGTCAGAGTCCTGACATCACGCGAATGAAAGAAAATGGCTCAGCCAATCAGATTCGAAAGTAGTCACGTAAGGATAGACTCGCATTAGAGAAGTGCCAACTGGCGGCCGGCGGTTCGCTTGCTAGCACCAGCTGCAAGCTGATTGGCTGATGGTATAGCCTCTGCCCAGGCCATCGTCAGCACCGCATTCTTTCGTCAGCACTGCATTCCTTTGCCAAAAAAAAATCAACAAATGTATTCGGCTGGAGAGTCTTTTCAGTCAAGAAAACTTGCAGTTAGGGGTTTCCCAACACAGGCTACAAAACTGCTATCTCAGTTCAAAACCCCATGTTGAAGGTGAACTATTTCCTTTAAAAAGCAGCAGTGATTAAATGATAGTCACCTGCTCTGAGGTTATTGAACTGTCCTTGATCACTTTCAAGTGGCCATGACAAGATTTGATTATCAAAAGCAGAAGATGAATATGTGTCCTTCCTATGGAACATGGTCTCTCAGTTGCATGATAATTGGTTAAATATTAGTTGTGGTCATTGTGGTTGTAGTTATAGTCATAGTGGCTAAGTTGTTATGATTGCATTATTGTCAATTGGTATGCGTCACCATTTATGAGTCCTCAAAGACTCAATAGTTTTATACCTGTAACTCCCTTGAGTGATGCAACACATTATTATGATCGATCAGTTCTTCCCATATTGCCCATGGGCAGATCCAGATATAGCAGTGCTGACAGTTGGTGTTTCTGTTGTCATTGCTGATTTGATTTGGTCCTGTTAATGAGAGGACTATGTTTGACTTCCTCCCAGATGACCTAATTTCGAATCCCGAAGCATGGACTAGAGTTATTTCTTCCACATGGTTTTGAATGTGGCCAGTGACATCACTTTTTCTGGCACAGGTCGCAGTAACCCAGGAGAGCTATTCGCTTAAACGCTTTTGGCAGTTTTTCCTTACCACAGGCTTGGGACACTTTACTGCAGTATCAGGATCGGAGGCTTGTGACTGTGCTGGGTTGGTGTGCTGAAATCACAACAGTGTCACCTTTATAAACTTAAGATCAGCATGCGTGGGTCTGTTATGTGTTTCCAAGCAGTGTGGCTTGCTTGAGAAGTTACGTATTTTACCGCTTTGTTTATAGGGAGCAGCGGGCAGCACCTGATGGACGAGATGAACGACTTCATCAGCGGTCTCAGAAGAAGCTCGCGGACGAGTTGTTCGCCACTGTCAGCTTCGAAGACCAGGATGACGACCCCGGTGAAACATTTTCCTGGTAAGGGCTGTGAAGAGCAATGACCAGCGAGGAAATAATATTGTCAAGGGCGTATATGCGATTTATTTTGATAATTGTGTATAATTGAACTGTTGGCGGGGTGCCGGGTACGATTCACCACTGTTATGTCTACTTCACAGTTCAAAATATCATATAGACATATAAAGACATGTTTCATGCTGTGATGAAATGTTGGAGGTATAGGGTACTTAGAGCATGCATTGTTTACCCCAAGGCAATATAGTTTACCCCACGCCTTGGTTGGCCATTTTTCATAACGCGGACTGATGGGGTGTTGCGATCCACCTGCCGTTTTCAAACTAAGGGTCGTAGCGCTTAGCGGTAAAACGAGCGGATTGGCCGCAACGAGATCTCGCAATTGATCACTCGTTTTTTGTTGTTGTTCCTTGGTCAATATTTGAACCTTTTAGGTCAGGTCAACGGTAAATTGTCTCGAAAATCGCATATTCTCCAGCATTGCATACCAATGCTGGTGTAACGAATCCATGTGGCGACATGAAACTTATATAGACGTGTTTCTTGTTCAATTTGGAGCATGTTGATGTCTATTTTTTACTTTTATGCCATTACTGGCGCCATACTGCCTCGTAAAGCCCTCAAGGTCACACCGCCGCGCGGCTTCGTCGGTTGCCGGCCGGCCGGAAAATACCAGTGCAGTGTTCCTCAAAAAATGCTACTGCTCCTCAAAAAGTGCTATGCTACTGCTCAAAAACAAGAAAAGCTAGAGACGTCGTTTTGGTGTCAAAAATGTGCAATGGATGCCTCAGACGATACTGAAAGTTTTGGTGCGGTGGGGCGAGGCGCTAGAGAGGAAGCCACAAAAAAAACATTAGGGGTGGGGTGCGGGGGGGGGGGGGGGGGGTGCAACAAGTCCATCCCGATCAGGGCGAGGGTTACTATCAAACCGTGTCTCCGCAACATGCGAAACCCAATTTTGACGAGAGCTTAAAGGGACATTGCCACCTCGCAGGCCAATATGGAGTTTTTGGTGTGCATCGGTCGATTAAGCGTGTCCGATTTCACCTGCAAAATTTGGTTCCCGAAACTCCCCCCATTAGATCAAAAAATACATTTGCACCACTCATGCTTGCCAAGCATTGGTAAAATTGGAGTCGCCACATCACTATTTAGAATCACTTCTTTGCGGACTGTTATTTTCTTTTGAATGTTGCAAACTCAACATCACCATTCCGTCAGTGCACTTTAAAATAAAAAAGCGTATGCAGTTAATGATATTTTCACCAACCTTAGCCTCTTTCATAATAAAACAGCAAGAATTGCTATGGCTCGACTTTGGGACCGTAGGAGTTATGTGACCTATACCTTATAACACATATAGATTTTTGCAAGGTCAAGTCTCGGCGAATTCGTACGCTTCGGCTTTGGGCGGGCGCCAATACCACAGCCAAACTGGATGAGAGCGGCCATCATGAATCTAGTACTGAGCACAGCTGGGACCAACGTTTTGGAGTCAGAAATAAATACAAAATGCTTTGCCGATACACTGCTTTAGGTGCTGCAGGAGCAAGTTTGAGCTTGAGCATACATGATTTTTGATCCCCACCATTCATTTAAGTTGCTTTTTAGAAATCCTCCGGAGGTGGCAATATCCCTTTAACATCCCGAATGGCATAACTATTGACTTGTTCCATGCCTACCCATATGCCTGTCGTCATCTATGGTATTTAGTTCATGTTTTGCTGATAATGGACAATGCTAAAATCCCCCTTGCCATAATGGAGACTTGTATGATAACCATTGTTAAACTGTCCGGCTTCACCACTCGCTTTTCTAATGATTACAAACTTTCTCCCTTTCCAGTCCGGACCTACCTGCGGCTGCCGAACGCCCTGAGAGCCCTCCTGTTTTGGATGGGGCTGCACATGTCGTTGTGACGACACCGCTCGAGGAAGTCGTGAAGCTCGAGGAAGAAGTAAGGGCACTGAAGGTGAAGCTCGAGGTAGAAGTATGGACACTGAAGGATTCCATTCAGAGAAGGACCAAAAAGTGGCGAAATGCAAGAAGAGCGCTCTTACGCAAGGTGAGGAGCCTTAGTACGAAGGCAGCAACCTTGGACCGCCTTGTGGCAGCTGGCGTTCTGTCCACAAATCAAGTGCGCCAGGCAGCAACGGGGCGCCGAATTCGCTGGAGTGCAGAAGACGTCTCAAAGGCGTTGGGGCTCCGCTGCTTGACTCGTAAAGGGTACAAGTACGCCCAGAAGGTACTCAAGATGCCTCTTCCCTCTGCGAGTACCCTGTCGCGCTGGAGCCGCACGTTCCGCATCAATCCAGGGGTGATGGAGGCTGCTGCCGCCGTCCTGGAGGCTGCCGTAAAAGGCATGGATAACATCCAGCGTCTCTGCGTGATAAGCTTCGATGAGATGTCTCTTGACAGTCGTCACTGCTACGACGCTGCTGCGGACCAGGTTCTGGTGGGCTCGAAGCTGCAGGTCCTCATGGTTAGGGGCCTATGTGCTTCATGGAAGCAGCCGTTTTTTTACGAGCTGGACGCCGCCATGACGCCGGACAAGCTGTCGCAGGTCATCGTCCGACTGGAGTCCCTGGGCCTATCGGTGGTCGCAGCCACGAGCGACATGGGCCCCAGTAACGAGACCTTGTGGCGTCAGGCGGGGGTCACCGAAGAGAAGACCTGGATTACCAACCCGGCCAATAATAGCAGGTTAGTAGCAAGATGATTGTCTGCCAGTCACCCGCGTGCCTCGGCGCTTTTTCTTGTTTATTGTCTACTTTATTCATTTGTTTGCTCCGCGATTTATATTTGTGTAGTAAATGTTTCCCAATTCTCGGTTTTTGGCCGTTCGTAAAGACATTGTATGTGCACAGTGTTCTTCAGAAGTCGCGTGAGAGAGAACAGTCTCGTACTCGCCTTGTAATGATGCATTCCGGCTAAACTTGCTAGGAAACGGACTAATGTACAGTAGCTGATGTTAACCTGCTTTACATCAATTATGTCTCTGGAATTCGTCACTAAAACGTTACTTGGATCCCTGTTACAGGATTTTCGCCGAACGTCGTGTCCATTTAAAATGTGGCATGTGGCCACTCGAACAAACAATCCTATGAGATGTTGGCTCCTACATTCTTAAAGGGAATAGGTGACCAGTGTCCTAGCATTGGGAAATTTGGGTGGAAAACGACACCCTGACACCCCTATTTTTCCACTCTTTTTCCCGAGTTTTACTGTGAATTTTCCACTCCTTATTCTAAAATGTATTGGATAATTGGAATCATACTAATTTATGGATGTAATGGTAGGGACAGCCTGTGTAGGGAAAGACAGGTATGCATTGGCATAGGTAGTTCTGGTGAGCGGGAAATTGCGTATTGATAACGCCGAGTACATATGTTTTTGGGGGTTGAATTTTCCACTCTTTGTGCTTATTTTTAGGCAAAATTTCCCACTCAGCGCCCCAACTCCAAACCAATCCTAGGACCCTGAATAGGTCACCTTGAAAGTTGTCTTGAAATTTGGCTATACGGGGTATTTCGAGCTAAAAAAACGAATATGGCATCTGTTTGGACGATAGATGCATATCCGTCGATAAATGGGCATGTTTCTCTTTTCTCCTTCATGGCCATACAAAACTTCATGACAATTATGACGTCATGCGTATGGTAGCTTGGATATAGAAACTATTGCACACAATATCGACAGACTTTAGGCATATATACGCAGGCTGCTTGTAACGTAAACAACCGTTGTGAGGACCCGAAACAAGTTTCGTGCCCCAATCGGGACACGAAACATCGTCTTCTAAAAGAGGCCCACTAGTCCTGTGTCGAAATTACTTAGCGTAGGGAGCTAATTTTTTTCACACAACCCATTTTTCGATCTGCTCTACAAATCTGCTATCTCAGTTCAAAACCCCATGTTAAAGGTGAACTATTCCCTTTAATTATGCCTTTGTTCCAAACATTGCCCGCATTCCTTCGCATCATTGTTTCCACGATCCTACCCAAAATACCTTTCCTAGGAAGATATGGATCTTCGCGGACGTACCGCATCTGCTCAAGCTCTTGAGAACCCACACTGTGGCCCAAGATGGCGGGCTGGTGGTGCCAGACGGACGAGGAGGCACCTGCATCATCAGCCGCCAATGCTTCACCGAGCTGCTGGTGAAGACCGCCGGAGAGCTTCGCGTCGCCCACAAGCTGAAACGCATCCACGTTGAGGTATGGAACGAATAGACTGTGTGCTTTTTTGCATTATCAGTTTCCCCCTACTACTCGGGTATCACTCCGCTGCGTACTGTGATGATCTTTGTAACACCGTGAATACCTTTAACCCTCACCCTACGAGAGTTTTTCACCTTCGCCCTAGCGGGGGGGGGGGGGGGGGGCTCACAGGCCCCCTATCTCAAAAACTATATAAGCTACATGGGGAATACATGGGGAAAACGGGAATGGAAAACTCGTCAGAACAAATTGTCTTAGAACCTCGGGGAAAACGACGTTAGATAGCGTTTGTCGAGCTTAAAGACCGTTTTATATATATATATATATATATTTTGTCCGAATGGTTTGTATAGGTGGCTTTGGGTCCGGAGCACCCGCTAAGCAGAGCCTATTGCGCGGTACCCCGAACCCACCACCCAAGTATGGGCGCGCCAGTTCACTGGATAATTTTAATCGAAAGTTGTAACGTACCGTGAATAGATAGCGACACGGTCGCTCCGGGTCTAGGTCGGCCCTTTGGCCAGTTGCCAGCTGGCTATCCATGTCTCAGTCGGGCCCACTGTTACTGGGTTGCAAGCCAAGCATCCCTTGCCGGCGAGAATAAAACGTCATTCGTCGCTTTTTTTGCAGACCGCGACTGACATGACCTCTACACAGAGGTCAAAGGTCACGAACCGCACCTGGTAGAAACTTTTTTTTGCCACAGTATAAGTAAAAATGTTGTAAAATGAGCTATCCGAAATATGGATAGCTCATTCGCAGCTAAAACCGGTCGGAAGTTATTCCGGGAAAGCCGTAGGAGGGCCTCAGGCACCCTCTCGTAAGGCGAGGGTTAAAGTGCTTCGATGAATAGCTGGTCTGTTTTCACGTAGCCTATTCGTCTTAAGCCATTTTATGAACCTGCATTATTATTTCAATTCCCGTTGCGACTTTGTCGTAAGCGTTTTTTGTTTGGGTAACTTGTTCTTTTGTTGACATTTTGGCTAGCGCTAGTTATGCACGGTCGAATATTCAACTATAGCCATCCGCGACCATCTTTACCAATACGATCTTTACCTCGAACATCTTTGTCCTACCTCGAACATCTTTACCAGCTGAAGATGATGTTATGCCACGTCTCTTACCTAGCGCTTTGCGGTTGCTTTATTCGCAGGCGTCCGGACAGTGCAGCCAAAGAGTTCATCTGGCCACCGAACTCTTTTCCGAGAGCGTGGCTGCAGCCATGGCGGAATACCTGCCGCTCCGCCGCCCGCAGGCGGACGCCATCCGGATATTCGACGCCTGGTTTGATGTCATGAACAGTCGTGCGCCTCATGACGCCAAACAAGAGCGTTGCGCCTACGCGCTGAACCCGGAGGTCAAGTCTGTCCAGGATGCTGCGCTCCTGAAGATGGAGAAGCTGATCGGGGCGGCGAGGAAGTTCACTCCAAAGCACCCCGAAGGCCGCTCAACAAGGCTGCCCTTTCAGCGGGGAATCATGCGCAGTACGGCCTCACTGCGTGGCCTGCACTCTGAGCTGACTGCCAGCGTGCCCGGCCTGCGCTACCTGATGACGACCAGGCTCAATCAGGACTGCTTGGAGAATGCGTTCTCCCAGCTCCGGGGCATGTGCGGGCAAAACACGACCCCGGACGCTGTGGAGGCGCGGTCGCGCCTACGCATCATGCTGATGGCGCCATCACCACTGGTGGCCGCCAATAGCAGTGGCCGGGCTGTGCGGCTGGAGCGGGACACGGGCTTCATCAGCACCGGGCAGAGGCTCGACATGCCGGACAACCTGAGCAACGAGGCCCTGGAGGGTCTGCAGATCCAGGTAATACTACATCATATGACACCAAGTCCAAGAGTGCCGTATTAAGTTATCAAACATCATTCGATGGTGTCATTATTTTATCGTGTGACATAATTCAGGCGATGAGCGCTGTTTTTATTCTTGTCGGTGTTTTTTTTTCTTCTCAAAATATGCAATTCTCGCAGACCGCAGTCGTGTCTCATTTTTACCAATGTCACTCTTTTACCCACGTTTCATTTGTTTGTGTAGTAACCAACATTGATCAATGATCATATAGCGTCTAGTTTAGGGAATGCCTCAAACTCACCTTGTCACAATTTGTAGTCCTGCGTCAGTGAATATAACAGTTCTTAGATACCTAAACAGATTAATTCCGATAATAGAGATTACGTGTCATATTTTCACCACATTGTACGATTGGTTTCACAATAAACGCCTCTTCCAGTGCATTTCACCACCTCTGTAGCAACTCTGTTAAAGTTTACGCGACGCCTTCCGTGCATAGCCAAGGTTGAATTGAGTTGTTGAAAGCTTACTGTGCTGTTCAATAGACGAATTCAAGATAGTGCTGTATATGTGTGTGCTACGGCACAGGCCATCTCTCCAGGTTTCCCTGTAGCGGAGAGACGGCGAAATATGCTGGAAGTGACATTTATTATGAACCGTATTGTTGCACTGCTTTTCTTTCTTAAAGCTCAGACCTACAATACGTACTTTCAGATCCAAGATCCGACTGAACTCTCCGCCGCTGTGGAGGAAGACGAGTTTGAGCTGGCGTTCCAGAGCGCCACTACTCAACCTGCCGTGCCGCCGATCATCGATGACGAGGACGCGGATGCTGGTCAGGCGATCAGCTCAGCTGGGCAAGTGACGGAGTTGGGGAGCTCCGCTGAGGAGATAGGTCTGGAGCGGGAGGGCCTGGCGTTTGTAGCGGGATATGTTGCCGCAAGCTGCTGTCACATTGACGCCTCCCTCGGTCTGCCGACCCGTACGGCGCCCCAGAGCCGTGTGCCATCCACCTGGATCCGCGTGGTGAGTAGAGGAGGGTTGATGGTGCCATCGGAGCGCTGGATGTCGGTGGTTGAGGGGTTTGAGGTTTTGTTTAGCCTCATCATGGGCCGCGGTGCCGACCAGGAGCCAGGAGTAATCCGTCGGCTGATGGAGCTGCTCCTGGAGAAGGAACCTGGACTGGATCGGCGGATCGTCAGGAAACTGGTGAGCACCCGACTCCATATTAGACTCCGCTGTCTCAATCAAGCCAAGGTCGAGGCAGCCGCCAACAGGAGAAGGGCAAAACAGATTCGGCAGCACGTCGGTAGCGCCAAGTAAGTTTGGCCTGGCACACGCTGATCGCATGACCGACACGCGGCACCCGCCACCATCAACAGTCGGCCGAGTCAGTGGGTCACGCTGTGGCTCAGTGGGGGCTCCCCGTACCGGGGTCTTCAGCTCACCGAACATTGCACGTTTATCGAAGTGATGTTGATGTCGATGTCCTCTGCTCGGGTGTTCTGCATAATTGACGTAACATAGTGTGGTGTCATGGTGTGTGTTGTTCATGGTCGTTCAGTTTGTGATACAGAATAAGGGTGCGATCGGCAACAGGACGAATTCGCCGTAATCACGACGAATTCGTCGGTGATTCGTTGGTCACCGATTATTCGCTCAGTTTGTGTTCGGCAACACGACGAATCTGCAAACGAGCGAATTCGCCCGACGAATTCGCTCTGTCTGAGCGCGAATTTCCAAACCAGTCGTCGGGAGGGCTAATTTATTTTGGAAGTCCGATAAAATGACCAATGCTCATCAAACATTAGGAAAAGAGAATATGACATACCCTGTCTCTACCACTGAACAATGAACATCATTTCTGACGAACTTCAAAGTACCGTGATTTCTGATAACAAGTAAAATAACCACACGAACCATGACACGGCGCAGCAGTGACAAAACCGGCGGATAATTGTTGCTGTTCCAGAACGCACGAGACAGCGAATTCGTCGGAGAACGAATTCGTTGGATTCGTCGGAGAGCGAATTCGTCGTGTTGCCGATCGCACCCTTAGTCTGTGTATGCGTCGTCTTGTAGTCAGTGCGAAATAGCCCAGTTCTAACCGTAATTTGTCGGTAGATGTTCGAAATAGTGCCCCTGTCACCAGTCTCCCGGCCCAATTTTGCAATGTCTCTAGTCTAGTGGAGTCCTGTATGGTAATATGTCCGTCGTAGACAACGTCACAATAATCGAAGTGCGGTCTGATGTATGTACATTTCGTAGATTTGGTCGAGAATGGGCCGTGGCAAGTGCTGTGATATAGAATACAATGGGGCTTCATGTTCTGTTGATGTTATGACAGATTGTGTTGACGTGTTCGTGGAATCGGAGGTCTGTAGAACAGTTATACCAAGTTGTGTGTGTGACTTTCTCGGATTGGTATCGGATCACCTCAAAATGTGAGTGTTGGTGCTTGTTGAGTGCGTGTATGTGACAATGTTTGCTGGATCGTTTTTGTGGTGTTGAAAGTTCTCACCCATTCCCAACCATAGTTGTGAATCTCGTCTAAGTCGTCCTGAAGTGAGAGCTGCGTCGCGCGGAAGTCCGTTGTCGTGTGAGAATAGTAGAGAGAGGTATCGTCAGCGAAAAAGAGGATGTCATTTTGTGTTCGATTTGAGAGTGCGTTTAGATAAATAAGTGCTAATAAGGGTCCTAATACTGATCCCTGGGGGCAGCCTGTGTTTAAAGTCCTAAGGGCTGAAGGCGTGTTCCATATAATTACTCGTCTATGCTGTAGGTATGATGTAATCCAGTCAAGAAGAGGTCCTGTTATGCCAAATTAATATATACATTTGTGTATTAGTCCTTTGTGCCAGATTTGGTCGAGGTATTTGGCAATGTCGAGATAAATTGCAGTAAAGTCCATCCGACGTCAAGAGATTTATAAAGGCTATGCGTCAAGTAGTAGCAGATGTTGTGTACTGTGTGTTGCCGGTACCCACTTTGTTTTTCTGTTAAGAGAGCATTTTCAGTGAAATGTGAATACATTTTCTTGTAAACGATTTTTCGAATGCTTTTGATAAAGTTGAGAGAAGGCTTATCGGGCAGTAAGAGGTGTAGTCGGAAGGTGAACCTTTATTTTTTAATATCGGTCGAACATTCGCTTCCTTGAGGGCTCTGGGATAGATACCGCTCTCTATTGATTTGTTAAACAGTTGTGAGAGGGGCTTTGCGATCAGAAGAGCAGTCATTTTCAAAACATTTACAGGAATTCCGTCCGGCCCAGTTGATTTGTTTGGATCGAGATAGTTTAATATACGATAAGGAGGTCGCAAATGCATCAGTGCTTGCCAGCGATTTCGTGTATCACCCAAACCCAAGCCAAATTTAAAAGCCATATCTTTATTTTTGACTGACTTATGGCTCCCTAAGTATGAGTAACTCATGACGTCATATTTTGAAATTGCGTTTTTTTGTTTGCTTTTAGTGACCAGATACAAACAAATAAATGTCAGCACTGTATTTCTGAAACCAAGCTGGTCTAGAAACATGCCTTTTTATTTAGATTTATCTATTTCAAATTTCGACCTTATGTGACCTGACCTTGACCTTATATGGTGTCAGATTGTGAAAATGGCTGCTACTATCGAATTATACGTGTAGAATAACCTATACAACATGTGTCGCATGACTTTCGTAGACCTCTTGCCAATAGTGACCTTTTGTGATCTGACCTGACCTTGACCTTTGCTTACAATTTAACTTTTGCTTATGCGGGATATGTATTATACTTTTGAGAGCTCTTTGTGCGATAATAGTCTCAATCTAAGGCTTTGGATGGAAAGTATGGCCCACAAACTCAAATATCTCAATTTTGACCTTTGACCTGACCGTGACTTGACATGTGACTTTATTTGGAAAATGTCGTGTATGCTTTGGATGTGCCTCATTGAGAGCTTTCGATTGCCGTCTTGCGCGCCTCGCTGCGGCTATTGGTTCGGAAGATAACCAGGGGGCGAAAAACGCCCCCCCCCCCCCTCCCCAGCCAATGACGTTCGGCTGACACCCCAGCCAATGCCGGGTTAAGGACAGCCGTCACCCACTGCGGATTTCGAACCCGCTGCCATCCAATTACTATCCAAGTGTGATAGTTATGTGTTATCAGTTTGCATCTACAGCATCTACCTGATCATCGATACAGGGCGTATGCATTGTGGCCTATGTGGATGCCTATTCAAATGAAAAATAGCCAAAAAGCCGTTAACCATCGCGGGATTTGAACCCGATACCTACTGATTACTCACCGGATGTGGTAGAATGGTATCATTAGTTTGGAGCATCCTGTCCCTCATTGATAAAAACTCTGCATTCTAATTAAATTCAACAAGTTCACCAAAAAGCCTCATGGTACTGGCGGGATTCGAACCTCCAACCTCTCGATCACAAGTCGAACATCCTGCCGTTGCGCCACCGCGCCCGGAGTTAGCGGCGTGGAAGTCGCGGAGGGAATAGGAGCGGAGGAGTAAGATAGGAGTTCCTTCGCTGTCAAAATAGCAGTTACTTAGGAGCAAAATGTTATTTAGATAAGTTAGAGACCTTGAATCGGTCTTTCCTTCAGTGCATGTTTCATGTAAATCGGCTGGGTAGAATTCTCTATATAGTCTTTCAAACATTGCGAGTTATCATTGATTTGTATAGGGGCAAGGGATTCTACGTCCAGATGACGTCACCACCCCTGAGTCGGATTCGGTCAAATCGCCGGATGACTCTACCTTCTTATAGGGCCTTGGGAGCTGCTGCTGACGTTTTAATGACGTCTGCGTGTCGCCGTTTTGTGTTATGTACCGTGCATCTTGTGACGCCGTACAGTTCAACGCTCTAGATAATGACATCACGTCTTCTCCAAAGCTTCTCATCTTTCCTGTCGCTGATTGGTTGATGGGCCGTCCTCACAGTCCTCATGTCGCAAAGAACACGGCCAAGGTTGATAGTGCTCTGCATAGAACAACTCCAATCGACCTGTCGGGCGTCTCCATGACAATATTTAGCCCCATGACGTCACGATTTTCGGCAAATGGGAAGCAGAGCCAGTGCATCCAAAGTCTTTAAGAAACGGACCTTCCACCAATGGGAGGTCAGCTCGTGGGCAGCCGGCATTCCCTACTTTGACGCCGCCTAGCTACCGCTCGGCGCTCGGTAATCGGTATCTGTATCCGGAAAAAAAATGTTTTTCTTGAAATGTACATATCATATGGTATTAAATGACTTGCATTCTTACCTAAATGTGATTACCAGTGATTTAAAGCGCCCTGATTTCACATTACTAAAATAGGGTGTCCCAGTCAGAGTACTATCCCAGTGGCAGGTGCCCGTGACGTCAAGATATTTGCTACTTATCTCGAAAGGGTGGGCTTACATAATATTGAGGGCCTTGGTAATATGGGTAAAATATTCCCAGAGAGCGGAGCTGTGGTAACTGTGGTCAATTTACTGTGAATATTTGGAAGTTAATTTTATATAAGAAAGTTTTCTAATGTGAACTGAATGCCTGTTTAAACGCCTGTAAGTATCCACCTATCCCAAAAGTAAAGGCGAAAGCACCTTGCTACTTATCTAATCTTGGCATACATTGGCGAATTCAAGTAAGCATCAGTGCAGGGGGACCCGACGACCGTCAGTATTGTCTACATCACCAATAGCTTGAAAAGAGGTGGTAGGTTTCCATCCCCTGCTGTAGCCATGGAAGTCCCCTCCTTAGTTATTAGTTAATTGCTATAATATACCTAGGTACCAATTGATATAGAATATTACATTTAGTAATTATGGCTGTCTTCCCAATTACATTTAGCAATATAGCTAATTCTAACTTCAATAATTAATATCTCACTTAATTCTGTCGCCTCACCCGTCCCCAAACTTTGTTTACACGCCAGTCGCCAGCTGACTGACGACTGACCCTGATATGACAAGTATTTCTTTGCCATAAATATAGTGCTTCAAAGTATGCCCGGTTAGGACACATCCGGTGTTACAGTTGTCTACCCACAGGCCACAGGCCTTAGAAACTTTATAGCAACATCCTGGCCATGTTCCATAACACCAGTGCTTTAATTTGCCCTACCTTATCACTTATCAAATTCAGGCATTTGAAGGCCACATGACAATGGCCACTGGTGCCCACTCTCACAAAACTTTGATTTATTCATGTGTGCCCCTTGTGAGGCGTGGAATTTGTTGAGTCAGGGTCAGTGCCATTTTTTTGTATATCTGATTGCTAAGTTACAGAGCTTCACTTGCTGAAATGTGGTAGAGCTGGGCCTGACTATATAGTGGCCTCCTCACATGTGTCTGTCTGTGGTGTCAGTCTCACTGAGTGTGTTCCGGTTTCACTGCAGCTGCAGCCAAGTCTGCTGGACACCGTGTGTGAGAGGCAGCTGTGCAGTAGCCATGGCCAGCCCGCCTGACATCGGGGGCATCCCGCTGACCACAGACCAGATCAGACAGAGGGCTGACACCTGGAACTTGGCAGCAGATGTCAGCCTTCTGGCCACCCTGCAGGCCTTCTCTGAGGTCAGTGTTGGCAGTAACTGTGTGCCCACTGCCCTCAGACTCATCAGTCATCACTGTCTGATCTCTGCCATCTGCTCAGAACATTGAATCTGGAATTCAGTATCATCAGCAGTAAAAGTGAAATGAAAATATAAATTTTGTTGTGCTGGCAATGCCTGTGCTGGTGGTGCTGGTTGTGCTGATAGTGCTTGCTCTATGCTGCCTCTGCTGTGACTGGTGCTATCTATGCTGACCTTACCACATCAGTTTTAACCATACCACACTGTTTCTGTCCTCTCTGTTGGCACTGGCTGTCAACAGCATGTCTTGATACAGGCAGAGTCAGTGTAGCCAGAGCTGGCCATACTATCCTGGTTCTGACTGTCCTGTGTCGCTTCTGACCTCTGTTCTGTTCACGGGGGCAGCACGTCTCGAGTCGGGCGGAGGCGGTGCAGTCGGAGCTGACAGGCCTGTTGGCCGACTCAGCTGCTGCCCGCTGCCGGCTCCAGACGGCAGCCACCCAGCTGATGCTCGTCTCCAGCAGTCGGTTCGTCGAGTCCCGCGTCTACGAGGACGACTCCACCGACACCCTGGCCACCCCAGCTGCTGTTCAGAAACAGGTGAATAGCTGCAATATACTGCGTGGGAGGTCAGTCAGTGTCTGTCACTCTGGTGAGGTGAATAGCTGTAATATACTGCGGGGGAGGTCAGTCAGTGTCTGTCACTCTGGTGAGGTGAATAGCTGCAATATACTGCGGGGGAGGTCAGTCAGTGTCTGTCACTCTGGTGAGGTGAATAGCTGTAATATACTGCGGGGGAGGTCAGTCAGTGTCTGTCACTCTGGTGAGGTGAATAGCTGCAATATACTGCGGGGGAGGTCAGTCAGTGTCTGTCACTCTGGTGAGGTGAATAGCTGTAATATACTGCGGGGGAGGTCAGCCAGTGTCCGTCACTCTGGTGAGGTGAATAGCTGTAATATACTGCGGGGGAGGTCAGTCAGTGTCCGTCACTCTGGTGAGGTGAATAGCTGTAATATACTGCGGGGGAGGTCAGTCAGTGTCTGTCACTCTGGTGAGGTGAATAGCTGTAATATACTGCGGGGGAGGTCAGTCAGTGTCTGTCACTCTGGTGAGGTGAATAGCTGTAATATACTGCGGGGGAGGTCAGTCAGTGTCTGTCACTCTGGTGAGGTGAATAGCTGTAATATACTGCGGGGGAGGTCAGTCAGTGTCCATCACTCTGGTGAGGTGAATAGCTGCAATATACTGCGGCAGGAGGTCAGCCAGTGTCCGTCACTCTGGTGAGGTGAATAGCTGTAATATACTGCGGGGGAGGTCAGTCAGTGTCTGTCACTCTGGTGAGATGAATAGCTGTAATATACTGCGGGGAGGTCAGTCAGTGTCTGTCACTCTGGTGAGATGAATAGCTGTAATATACTGCGGGGGAGGTCAGTCAGTGTCTGTCACTCTGGTGAGGTGAATAGCTGCAATATACTGCGGGGGGAGGTCAGCCAGTGTCCGTCACTCTGGTGAGGTGAATAGCTGCAATATACTGCGGGGGGAGGTCAGCCAGTGTCTGTCACTCTGGTGAGGTGAATAGCTGCAATATACTGCGGGGGGAGGTCAGCCAGTGTCCGTCACTCTGGTGAGGTGAATAGCTGTAATATACTGCGGGGGAGGTCAGCCAGTGTCCGTCACTCTGGTGAGGTGAATAGCTGTAATATACTGCGGGGGAGGTCAGCCAGTGTCCGTCACTCTGGTGAGGTGAATAGCTGTAATATACTGCGGGGGAGGTCAGCCAGTGTCCGTCACTCTGGTGAGGTGAATAGCTGTAATATACTGCGGGGGAGGTCAGTCAGTGTCTGTCACTCTGGTGAGGTGAATAGCTGTAATATACTGCGGGGGAGGTCAGCCAGTGTCCGTCACTCTGGTGAGGTGAATAGCTGTAATATACTGCGGGGGAGGTCAGCCAGTGTCCGTCACTCTGGTGAGGTGAATAGCTGTAATATACTGCGGGGGAGGTCAGCCAGTGTCCGTCACTCTGGTGAGGTGCACCAGCAGTAATTTACTGCAAGTCTCATTTACTAACTACCTACTGTTGCAGTGTTTTAGTTAAATATAGCTATAGACTGTTGCCATAGGCGTACACAAGGGGGGGGGGGGAATTGTCCCCCCCCCCGAAGGTCTGTACGTGCCCCCTTTGGTCATTTTTTTTCTTTCTTTTTTTCTAGAGAGACAAATTGTGAAAATATGCCCTTTTAAAAATATAGTGGCCAAATCCGGTGAGTTTTTTTTTGGTGGGGGTACTTTCTGCCCCCTGAGCAAAAATTGCCCCCTCCTGGAGTGAATCCTGGGTACGCTACTGGCTGTTGCCTGACTCAGAACATAAAGGGCTGTGATTGCCACTCAGTGTTATGAATGCTTATCATCAAATCTGCCCCTGTAGCTCAGTCGGGAGAGCGCTGGGCTTTTGACCTCACCCGGTGTGGCAGCCCGGGTTCGAGTCGCGCCAGCCCTCTCTCTTTGCCCCTGACTGGGATGGCCTGCGGCCGGTGGCAGCGGTCGCACTAAAGGTCAGAGGGCGGGGCGGGCCGTGTCCAGGTATGTCGGGCACGTACAACTTTCGCCTCTAAATTCTGCCGGCTGCCAGGAATTGCCCGATCGGACGGTAGGGGTCAGAGCCTGCGCAACAAGCTCTGCTTAGCGCGGGTCCTGACCTCGGAAATCCGTCCATTCAAAAGGTTAGGACTAACAAAAAAAATCCCTTTATCCACCAGAATCAAGAATGAAATGTCAATTTTGCTCACAAATTTGTATGTATGCATATACTATTTTCTTTACATGGTGACGTGTGTTTATTCCAGCACTTGTATGTTCGCAGTGCACCACTTTATCGTGATAGTCTTCTGCGTGTGTGTTCAGACCCCGTCGAAGGAGGAGAGCCAGAAGGAGGTGCACTCACGTCTGTGCCAGGCGCTGTCGCTGGGCGGGGACATCCTGGACCAGGCTTACGAGAGGCTGGAGGTGTCCGACTCGGACAGCGACGAACAGTCCGGAGACAGGTGAGATTGGCTTCAGCCAGCCCAACTTGGACGAGGAAGTGGTTCAAATCCGGGGAGAAATCTGTATTTTGGTGGATTTTGATGGTACTTTAAGCGATTTTCCCCAGCCCAGCTTCCCAGCTTTCCCCTCCAACTTTTCTGGAGAAGCTACGCCCCTGCCACGTCGTATTTGTCATATTCCAATCTTGATTTTAATAGGAATTACATGAAAACTAGAATCAGCTTCCGCCATAAAAATTGGTGCGTGTGTGTGTGTGTGGGGGGGGGGGGGCACCATACTTCCTAGAGAGCCAACGGTCTGCTGACGAATTCAACCAAGGCGGGAGATGTCGAGGCTCATTTTAAAGGGCATGCTCTTAGCAAATGTGATAACGTTTTCGGTATGGTGATGCAAAACAAAATAGTAGTCTAATCGTACTGTTCGTTTGCGACAAGTTAACCATTGTATGGTGTGGGTGTGGGTGTGGGTGTGTGCGCGTGCACGTGCGCGTGCGCGTGCGCGTGCGCGTGCGCGTGCGCGTGCGCGTGCGCGTGCGCGTGCGCGTGCGCGTGCGTGCGTGCGTGCGTGTGTATGTGTATACGCAATCGCAATGAAGGCTTCCACGATATGTTTCGTTATAATGCTGTTTCGTTGTAGTTTAATGTGCCGACTGTTGACCTAGCCAGTCGTTTGCCTGGCAGCCTGCCGGTGGCGGTGGAGCCGATCGACCCGTACCTGCACCGTCCACTGCCGTACATCATCGCCAGCCGTCAGTTTGAGGACGACGACTCCGTGGGACTGCACCTGGGTGGCGGTCTGCCGCCGGTGGATACGGAGGACGATCTCACCGACCAGGTGAGGACCAGTGGGGCCTGTTTTGATCTCCTTACCAGGAGAAAACCCTGCGATTTCGTGTGATGTCTGTGACGATATAACCAACATCCTTTCATCCTGTCATTTATTTTTTACGTCTGGCACCGAATGTAGAACTACTTTCGCCACTCTGGGTGTAGTGGACCGGCGATGCGTGGTCCTCAAATGGTCTGAAACGCTCCTCTTCACACTCGCAGTACCTTACCTGATCACACTGATGCAGTACCTGCAGTACCTGATGTGTGCGCGCCTGGTATGTCCCAGGAGACGGCGGGTGAGCTTGACGGTCCGGAGACCGGAGACGTGTTCAGTACCGGCCCCGCCGCCGCCGCCGCCGCCGCCGCCGCCGCCACCGTCGCCGCCACCGTCGCCGTGCCACCGGCGGCTGACTCCTGGAGCGACACTAGCGATATGTTCGACCCCAGTGCTCAGGTGCGGCTTTGGAAGGGTGAATCTGTGGAAGCGGGCATTATCACGTGCTTTCTCGTTTTATATAGCACTAGTGGTTCTTGGTCGACGATGAATCTCTGAATCGTTTCTTTGAATCTGAATGTTTCTGAGATTCGTTTATATTCACCAGACATCGTCATAACGTCTGACAAATGAATGAATCCGTGACAATCCGGTCTTTCAGACCGTATGTGAGTACTGCCGGCGCCGGTTGCCCCCCTCAGTGGACCCGACCTGTATGTGATGACTCAGTGTATCCTGCCACCAGCAGAGGGTGTCTACCGCCGGCCAGAAGGCGGGACCAGTCCGGTCGGCCGAGCCGCAGCGTCGACAGAGCCGACCACCCGGACCGCTGGCAGGTACGGTACATGTAGTCCTCGATACAACGTTACATACTGATCTGATCCGTGCAACAGCTGACTGGTAACTGGACTGCTGTCGCTGAGCATCTGTCCAGGGTCATGTCTCAGTGTGTCCAATAAGCTCGCTATCATAGCGAGCTCTGATCCGTGCAACAGCTGACTGGTAATTGGACTGCTGTCACTGAGCATCTGTCCAGGGTCATGTCTCAGTGTGTCCAATGAGCTCGCTATCATAGCGAGCTCTGATCCGTGCAACAGCTGACTGGTAATTGGACTGCTGTCGCTGAACATCTGTCCAGGGTCATTTCTCAGTGTGTCCAATGAGCTCGCTATCATAGCGAGCTCTGATCCGTGCAACAGCTGACTGGTAACTGGACTGCTGTCACTGAGCATCTGTCCAGGGTCATGTCTCAGTGTGTCCAATGAGCTCGCTATCATAGCGAGCTCTGATCCGTGCAACAGCTGACTGGTAATTGGACTGCTGTCGCTGAGCATCTGTCCAGAGTCATACCTCTGTGTCCAATGAGCTCGCTATCATAGCGAGCTCTGATCCGTGCAACAGCTGACTAGTAATTGGACTGCTGTCACTGAGCATCTGTCCAGGGTCATGTCTCAGTGTGTCCAATGAGCTCGCTATCATAGCGAGCTATGATCCGTGCAACAGCTGACTGGTAATTGGACTGCTGTCGCTGAGCATCTGTCCAGGGTCATGTCCCAGTGTCTCCAATGAGCTCGCTATCATAGCGAGCTCTGATCCGTGCAACAGCTGACTGGTAATTGGACTGCTGTCACTGAACATCTGTCCAGGGTCATTTCTCAGTGTGTCCAATGAGCTCGCTATCATAGCGATCACTGATCCGTGCAACAGCTGACTGGTAATTGGACTGCTGTCGCTGAGCATCTGTCCAGAGTCATACCTCTGTGTCCAATGAGCTCGCTATCATAGCGAGCTCTGATCCGTGCAACAGCTGACTGGTAATTGGACTGCTGTCGCTGAGCATCTGTCCAGAGTCATACCTCTGTGTCCAATGAGCTCGCTATCATAGCGAGCTCTGATCCGTGCAACAGCTGACTAGTAATTGGACTGCTGTCACTGAGCATCTGTCCAGAGTCATGAGTTATTATTACTGGAAATATACTGTTTTGACAGCATAGCGACGCTGTGCTGTTATAAAACCATAGGCGTACACAAGGAGGGGGGGGGGGGGGGCAAACGGGGCAATTGCCCCTCCCCCTGAAGGTCTGTACGTGCCCCCTTTGGTCGAAAAATGAATGATTTTGGATTTTTTAAAGATAAAAATAGTGAAAATATTCCCTTTTAAAAATATAGTGGGCCAAATCCGGTGAGTTTTTTTTTTGGTGGGGGTATACTTTATGCCCCCGCCCCCCTGAGCAAAAATTGCCCCCTCCTGGAGTGAATCCTGGGTATGCTACTCCATAAAACGGTATATTTCCAGTAATAATAACAATAGAAAGTATATACAAAGGTAAATAATTACCGTTCACCATAACACATGTTTAATATCAGCAGCTGATACAGCGAGATCTACATTGTCTTGGGCCATTTCACCACAGCTGCGCACCACCCGAGTTGTGTGTGGCCCGCCCGCCCCACCACCCTCAGTAGCCCACTACTCCGGGCGTCATGTAAACACTGTGTGCCGGCTGCCGGCGTCCTCAGGGGACCTGTTCGGCGCCGAGTCCGACTCCGGGTCGGAGGCCGGCGACGGTAAGCTGTTCGGAGCGGGGCGAGCTACAGTGACGGCGGGACTATGGAACAGTGGGCGACCACCACCGGCACGGGGACGGGATGAGAAGGACCACCCGGCTCGACTCGACGTGCCGCCCGGTGAGTTGTGACGTCACGAGTGACGTACATGTATTCTACATACTACCAGTAAAACGCCACCTTATTGGGTCGGGAACGGCCGAGCAGGCGGTTCTTACGCGTTCTTTCCCAATGTTAAAAAGCATGTAAAGAACCGAGTAACATACTTATATACAGACCTTATCTTCATACTGTTGCACAGTATGAAGTATGTTACATACTACGTGACTATTCCGTGTGTATTATTTACACCTGATGTGGACCATCAAGTCAGACACAAATATCGCTATTTCCCGACACAGCACGAGACCGAGCGTGAACAGAGCGCTGGCGGCACTCGACCATGAGACATGTTTTGTTTAATATATTTCCACCGCGAACGCCGCTTTGTTTAGATGGTTCCTGGGACCAGAGACATAACGACAGAACTTGTGTCGCATGGACTCCGACCCTCGCTGCCCTCTGACGCTATTCCGGTACCTCGTCATGATCTGTGTCTAAAACTTCACCGTGGTTGGGCGTCCCGATGCGACCATTTATTCCCGCTTATCTGCTCTGATCGTGAATGGTGGCTCGTATCAGTGGGAGATCGTACTAGTTAGACACGTCTAGCCCAACCCAGAAGCTGTGGAGACTTTCAGCTGAAGCCTTAGTCAGATGACCTTTGACCGATGAGCCGTGGCACGAAACACCGGAACAGCTTCACCGCTACTGCTGGCTGTTATAGGGGCTGGTCCAGCGCCCTCAACCGGAACAGGTTTTCATCCCGCCGGTTCAGGCGCGGTGGAGCCGAGCACGGGAACGGACGGTGGAGATTTCCAATGTAAACAGCATGGACAGCGCGCCACCAATGCGCGACAGTGCGCCAGAACTGTCGTCATGTAACGTTAATTTGCCTCCACCAGCCTCAACCGCTCACCGAGCGGTGGAGGTTTTATTCAACCGGTTGAGGTTGGTGGAGGCTCAACCGATTTTAGTCGAGGCGCGGGAATGACCGGTGGAGAAAATGAAGCCTTAACCTAATCCGTTTGAGGGCGCTGGAACAGCCCCAATATACCTTACGGGGTTCGGGACCGACACTAGCGGCTCGGGAAGCTTTTCTGGACCGTCACCAGCCTGTTGTCCAATCTCAGACCGGCCGACCGGCCTAAGTCAAATCCATAGGTGGGCACCGGTTCGTTATTCCGTTACTCCGTTACTAACGAAGTTACTTTTTTAGTAACGAAGTAACGGACTCGTTACATTTGTTTTACAGTAACGGACCGAGTAACGGAAGTTACTTTTGTGGTCCGTTACTTCGTTACTTTTTAGCCCGTTACTCCGTTACTTTTTTAACAACTTTTTTCCTATACTTGTTTCTCTTCACGCCCGGGTTTATTCGCACCAGCACTATCAATGCTTTACACACGTACACAATCGAATGTCATATGGCGTAAAGGGTTGCCAAATATCGTACCTGTTGGGCTGTTGCTGCGGCGCAATGCGCAATGCATGCGATAAAGGTAGCTGTCTCCCGATCCCGATGCCGTGAAAGTTGACAATGTTCGTCAGCTGATAAAGGCGAGCTTCAAGTAACGAGTAGCGAGCCTCTGAGAATTACACACACTGGAGGGGGGGATTCTTCCCCCTGAGATCTCGCCCCCCATAAGAGCTACAATAACGAAATTTGTAGGGTATGGAGGTTCTGTAGGGAACTCTGTTTTGCGAAATTTTCACGACCCTAGGTCAATATATTCAAGGTCAAATTGGGTCAAATATGCAAAAAATACACAATTTTAGCGCTTTACTCCAGAAACCCCAAAATATCTCCTCGAGAACTATGATAGCCAGGAACAAACGAAAACATAATCGAAAGTTCTTTAAATATAAATCGCCATGGTGTCCTCAAATTTTAGCTCAGGTCAATAGTTTTGGCTCCAGAAGTGATGGAAGGTCAAACAGACTATTTATGGCAAAACATTTTTGTCTCGCAAATAACTTTTTACCTAATACAGATAAGGCAATAACTTTGACGCCATCGTGTTTGTCTTGCCAAGGCGCTTCGAAATATAGTCATGTTGGCCAGTTTAGATCAACTTATAAATTTGACCTTAGGTCAAGGTCAAGTGGTGACCCAAGATGGTCATGCTGCATATTGGGAGACGTGGCTCGACGAGACAAAACATATTGGTACCGGTTTCACTTTTCTATCTTCATTTTGTTGGAATTGATATCACTTCGTTTTACAAAGTAACTGAGTAACGGAGTAACTGTAACTTCCGTTACATTTTTTGACGATGTAACGGAGTAACGAGTAACGAGTTACTTTTTTTTAGAGTAACGAGTAACGAAGTTACATTTTGAAGTAACGGTGCCCACCTTCACTGAAATCTATGTCCAGCTCCGGTATCCAATCCCTGCCACTATCCTGTGTCTGACCTGTGCCTAACCCGTGTTTGATCCGTGTTTATCCCGGTAAGTGTATGACGACCGTTTATGTTCGTCCCTCAGTCTGCTTGGTTGTTGTTAATGAGGAATGTTTGATTTCAGACGACTCGGGTTCGGATATGTCGGAGCCGGCTGAAGACGAGAGCAACCCTGCCACCCATCCTCCGTCGCCAGGCAGAAGGGTAAGGTCATGCTATGCTATGCTCATTCCATATTCATGCTATGCTCTTATTTAAACTGTGCATTATTTTTAGATTATGGGAAAGCGGATGGCATTGTGCCAACAATGGGAAAGCGAGACAAATAGTAAGCCGCTGACTTTAATCTAGACGTCATTGATCGGGAATGCATTGCCCGTTTCGCTATTGCACGGTTACAGACACTAGGGTAATTTTATAAGCAGGTTTTCATATCAAAGTGGACTGGTAAAATGCCAGGCTCGCCTGCAGCCTGCCCTGTCCCGCCGGGTCCCTGTTATGAGTTCTGTAGCCTGCCCTGTCCCGCCGGGTCCCTGTTCTGAGTTATGTAGCCTGCCCTGTCCCGCCGGGTCCCTGTTGTGAGTTCTGTAGCCTGTCCCGCCGGGTCCCTGTTCTGAGTTATGTAGCCTGCCCTGTCCTGCCGGGTCCCTGTTCTGAGTTCTGTAGCCTGCCCTGTCCCGCCGGGTCCCTGTTGTGAGTTCTGTAGCCTGTCCCGCCGGGTCCCTGTTCTGAGTTATGTAGCCTGCCCTGTCCTGCCGGGTCCCTGTTCTGAGTTCTGTAGCCTGCCCTGTCCCGCCGGGTCCCTGTTGTGAGTTCTGTAGCCTGTCCCGCCGGGTCCCTGTTATGAGTTCTGTAGCCTGCCCTGTCCCGCCGGGTCCCTGTTCTGAGTTCTGTAGCCTGCCCTGTCCCGCCGGGTCCCCGTTCTGAGTTCTGTAGCCTGCTCTGTCCCGCCGGGTCCCGCCGGGTTCCTGTTGTCAGAGTTTGCTCTGCTACCTTCCTCAGCTGCCTGCCGGCGCGGTGGCCATGTTCGGGGGACTGGACCCGTTCGCGTCGGCCCGCGGCGGGGACGGGACAGCCTCCCGCCGGCCGGGCACACTCAGCAGCTCCTCCGAGGACGAGCGGCCGACTACGACGGCTGCCGGCCGGCGGCGACGGTCGGGGCCCAGGTACCGTGTCCAGCTCGCTACTAGTGATGACTGGTTTTAGGCACTATGTCTTAGATTCCAAACATTGCTTTAGCATTTTAGCCCATACGTGGCAATTCAGTGTTGGATTTTTCGTTTCATGACCTGGTCCCGGATAGTAAACATCCATAGGTGGCAATTACAATTTATTGTTAGGAAAATTAAGGTTTTCATTGACCAAATAACATTTTACTTGGAAAGAACAAATTTCTGATTTGTAATAGATATTCAATCCTTGTGAAGAAAATTATATTTTATTTTAACTATGATGTCGGTAAGATCAGGTGAAAAGAGAACAAATTTCCAGAAACAAATGAAGAGAGCAAAATTCTTTGGACCCAAAAAGTCCAGAAAAATTGCAAAAATGCCTAGGCTGCCTGGCATACAGGACAGCGCTGCTTCATGTTTCCAGTACTCTGCTGCTGTTCTCATCCAGGTCTGCTAGATCCTTTGCAATTAAGTGACTTTGAATAAATGAACTCAAAGTTTTTCTTTTGGCAGATAACTCTCAATCCAACCAACTCACAATGCGTCAACTATGTTCGTCCTGAGTCCTATCAGATGTGATACATTTGCTTTGTCATATTTTGTTCTGCTGCTGAAACTGCTGCTAACATCGTCGTCTTGCCATTGCAGGCTTCACTCCCGTCCAATCAACGCCGAGCGGTCTTCAATCCCGCTGTCAGAAGGCGAGGATGACCTGTTTGGAGGACGCGCCGCGGCAGCACCGGCCAGCCGGCACACGGCCCCTGCACCAGCGCCCGCGCCGGCCCCAGCACCGGCCCCAGCACCGGCCCCAGCACCGGCCCAGAAGGCTACCCCCGCGTCAGTCCAGAGGGGTTCCGCCGCCCCGGCCGAACCATCCGCCAGCCTGTTCTCCAGCAGTGACGAGGACATGTTTCAGGCGGCGGCTCGAGCCAGCGGCGCCGCTGCGAAAACTGTCGCGGCCGCTAAGAAAACCACCGCCGCCGCCGCCGCCGCAGCCACCCCTGCTGCTGCTGCCACCGCTGCCCCGGCGGCCGCGAAAGCCCCGGCTAAGGGTCTATTCGATAGCGACTCTGACGACGACATCTTCTCGCTGGTAGCTCCTAGCCAGGCGAAGGGACCTGCAGCAGGGTCTACGGCAGGGGTTGCGAATGCGGCGGTGACGGCTGACGTGACGAAGAAGGCTGAGCCACCGGGCATTGGTTCTCAATCTGTTCAGAGTTACACTGCCACCGCGGCGGCCCCTGGATGGCAGGTTCCTTCGTCCACTGGCGTGGAGAACGTTCGTGCGACGTCACAGGTGGTACCTAAGCCCGGAGTCACTGTGCCAGATGCCGCACCCAAGACAGCACCGCCTGCGTCGGCCGTAGAAGCAGCGTCCAAGCCGCCGCAGACTGGCGCGGGACGCAAGGCTCAGCCGCCGGTGTCCAGTCTGTTTTCATCCAGCTCAGAAGAGGACCTGTTCTCCAGTGCAGCGTCCGCTCTGCGGACGCCGGCGGCGAAAACAGCAGCTGCGGCGTCAGCGCCAGCCCCAGCTCCAGCTCCAGCTCCAGTATCAGCCGCAGCGTCAGCCCCAGCTGCAGCGCCAGCACCGGCACCAGCACCAGCACCAGCACCAGCACCAGCACCAGCACCAGCCCCAGCCCCAGTATCAGCTCCAGCGTCAGCCCCAGCTCCAGCTGCAGCGCCAGCCCCAGTGGCCGCATCTGCTGCTGCCTCGGCGGTTCCGGCGGTGCATACAGCAGCGGCCGAGTCAGAGTCGCCTTCGAAGCCGGCCGCCCCGCCCGCGGTGCGGCCGCGTAAGGCTGTGTCTGCCAGCCTGTTTGACTCGGACAGTGATGACGATGGCCTGTTCCACCCGGTGGTCGGAGTCGGTGCTGCTGGTGTTAGTACAGTGGGAGCGCCGCTCTCTGCGGGAGGTGCCGATACGGCTGTTGGCCGGACGGGCGGTGTGTCGAGACCGGGCAGCGGACTGCCGACCGGCACACATAGTACGCCGCAGCACACATCTTCAGGCAGAGGACAGACGCCAACAGAGACTGCTCTGCGAGACAGTGCTTCACCACCTGTTTCAGATGGGAAGATGGGACGTGCTGCTCCGACAGATGTCCGGGCAGACAGTCCCGACACTGCCCCGTCCCCGTCCCCGGCCCCGTCCCCGTCCCCGTCCCCGGCTGGCGGTCGCCCGCTGCCCGTCGGCCTCTCGGCTCTGACGGCCTCCATAGAGCGGCAGCTGGGCAGGTCGGCCAGCCGGCGCTCCTCCGGCCCGGCAGGAGGCGTGGCGATGTTCGCAGGAGCTGGAGCCCCGCTTGGTCGACAGACGGACGACCAGCAGGCCAGTCCGCCTCAGAGTCCGCCTCAGAGTCCGCCGGATAGTCCAACGCAGAGTCCTGGGAAGAGTCCCGTGAAGAGTCCTCTGCAGAGTCCGTCGAAGAGTCCCGTGAAGAGTCCTCTGCAGAGTCCGTTGAAGAGTCCTGCCGCCGACCAGCCGCCGTCAGTGGCGGTTCACCGTCGGCCAGAGCCGAGACATCGCGCCAGGCCAGGTACGTATTGAGCTGAACTGAGGCGGTTGTTATGTCGGCTACCAGCGTCCCACCTTGACTAACAATACACAGTCAAAGGGTATTGGTAGATTCTGCACAATATTAACATTTTATTTCATATAGCGCTTATAGTCTGTCCCGTTTTCTCCACACTATCCGAATATGTTCTTAGCTCAGCATCGGCATCGTTTCTATATATGCACTATATTGCAGATGCTCCGCTTGTTCCATTTTTCCATAATCAATGTCCTCTTTTGCTCGTATGATCGATTGGCTACGCCTTCTTCGTGTGCGGTAAGGAAGGACTGCGTGTTGTTGACCCGGTATGTTTGTTTTGTACACAGTATCGATGCCGGTGGGTCGACCGTATGTCGTGCCGTCTCCGGGGGATGTTACCGTCAGTCTGGAGGCCGCCGTGGCTCCTGATACACTGCCGTCACTGACCAAGGTCTGTAGTCCGAGGCCGCCCATTATAGTCCTGATACACTGCCGTCACTGACCAAGGTCTGTAGTCCGAGGCCGCCCATTATAGTCCTGACCTGATACACTGCCGTCACTGACCAAGGTCTGTAGTCCGAGGCCGCCCATTATAGTCCTGACCTGATACGCTGCCGTCACTGCCCAAGGTCTGTAGTCTGAGGCCGCCCATTATAGTCCTGACCTGATACGCTGCCGTCACTGCCCAAGGTCTGTAGTCTGAGGCCGCCCATTATAGTCCTGACCTGATACGCTGCCGTCACTGCCCAAGGTCTGTAGTCTGAGGCCGCCCATTATAGTCCTGACCTGATACACTGCCGTCACTGACCAAGGTCTGTAGTCCGAGGCCGCCCATTATAGTCCTGACCTGATACACTGCCGTCACTGACCAAGGTCTGTAGTCCGAGGCCGCCCATTATAGTCCTGATACACTGCCGTCACTGCCCAAGGTCTGTAGTCCGAGGCCGCCCATTATAGTCCTGATACACTGCCGTCACTGACCAAGGTCTGTAGTCTGCGACTGCTCATAGTTCTGATACACTGCCGTCACTGATCAAGGTCTGTAGTCTGAGCGGGGTCCAGGGGTCTCCATAGTCCTGATACACTGCCGTCACTGACCAAGGTCTGTAGTCCGAGGCCGCCCATTATAGTCCTCATACTTTGCCGTCACTGACCAGGGTCTATAGCATGAGTTGCCGTCACGGACTATAGTATGTCTGTGGTAGGGGACCCGAGTCCGCCCATACTCGACTCGTAGTCCGACCATGAAGCTCGTATCCTGTGACGCGCTACTTTCGTGGTGTTGTTATGTGCAGGCGAGCGACTAAACCAAGAGGAGGGTCGCGGAGCATGACGTCTTTCCTGAGGCAGTTTCCTTTGTTGACTATTGAGCTGATTCCCATGGGGCGCAAATGAGGCACAATGCGATGGTTGCTCGCCTGCTGAGAGGATCTCGGCCCCATCCTGTGAGGAATATTGGCTTTTGCACGATGTCCGCCAACTGCTGCGGCCCATTTGAGTCTGCTAACAGCAAACAGCTGCTGATAATGAACACGCCATGTTTTGTCTGGCCATGTGCTCCATTGTCAAAGAGCGTTTGCTGGGCCAAGCCAAACATATATTTAAAACTTAGCGCATGACCGAGCTGTTGGTGCGTACTAAATAAAGGTCAAATTATTGTTATCGTGAATGATAGTTCTGAAGACTATTAATATCTTATTTTCAGTCTTAGCTCTTCCCGTATGGCTGAGGTATGCAGAACCGGCTTAATTTCGTTGAGAAATCTAGTGTTTTATTTGTGGAATAAGATGCACACTATTTTTCAGTAGCCATCACGCCTTTATTTTAATATATCATTACTTCTTTGCCAGGTCCACGTTTGTAAATTTTTAGCACTTAACAGCCTGTGGTTCAGACACATTTTTAGCTCGATATTCCACTCGCTGTTTGGGAATAGCGGAGGGACAGATGTCGTGTGTTCCTAATGGCGATTTCGTCATGGTGAAGGTAATTATCGCTAATGCACTGCAAATCTGGGACCTGAACTTTGATATTTCGCCTATCGCCGCTCTAACTGCCGTGTCCCCCTCTCTAACTGCTATGTCGCTCATTACAGCGTCCCCTATGTTAACCCTCTGCCGTCTTCTCTCGACAGGCGCGGGCTCGGGGTCCCGTGAAACGACGTCCCAGCCGGAGGAAGGCAGGAGCCAAGCGTCTGTCGCTGCCGGAGGAGCCGAACGGGTACCATCCAGACTCTTCTGAGTCTCCTGCTGAGCCGCCTGCCGACCCACAGAGTCATGCCACGCGGCCGGCGGTCGGGATCCGTGCGGCAGGAGTCCAGCAGCTGCCCGGCCTGCTGTCCGCAGAGCTGCGCGGCAGGCTCGCCCGCCGGGCAGGGCCCGCGGAGGCTGCGGCAGCCGGCACCGTCCCCGGTGGGGCAGGGGGGTCGCCGCTGGCTCCCGTGATGTCTGGTGTTCATAGGGCTGTGCCTGACACTCCGGGAGACGGGTCGGAGGCGTCGGCTGTTCGGCAGGCCCCAGACAGTCGCGCTACTTCAGCAGACATTCCTGAGAGCCCATCCGTTGCCAGGAAGAGTCTAATCGAAGTCCCAGCGACGCCTCTGTCTGTGTCTGACAATGCAGCCGATACCGCCCAGATTCGGGCATCTGTCCCAGAGACCCCGGCGGCCACGGGTCGAGCTTCGACAGACGCTGTCGACCGGTTCGCCGTCCCCGAGACTCCAGTCTCCGCCTCACCAGCTCCAGCAGCCAGCTCTCAGTCTGTGCCCGACGTCGCTCAGTCTCCCTCTGGTTCATCACGTCCGCCGGTACCGGCTCGACCTGTCAGCCGTCCGGCGGACCCGTCTCCAGCACTCCCGGCAGCCCCTGCAGCCCCTGCGGCCCCTGTGGCCCATGCAGCCCATGCAGCCCATGCAGCCCCTGCAGCCCCGGCTGCCTCGCCAGCGGCGCCGGCGAGCCGTGCCGCTGCGTCGCTGTTTGACAGTGACAGTGATGAGGATCTGTTCCATATGCCGACTCCACTGCCAACCACCGCGGCGGCACAGATCGCAGGCAGTGGTGCTAAGCCGGCACTGTCGGCCGCAGAGCCAGTGGCGGAGGCTGACAGCAGGCGGCACGTGGAGACGGAGTCTGTCTCGGCCTCTGTTGCTTCTGGTGGTGTTGGAGGTGGTGTTGGAGTGCGCGGCAGTGAGGACAATCAGACTGGCGTAGTAAGCCCACCCAGTGTCAACGTGGGCGACGCAGAAGAAGGTGTTCCGCGCGAGTCTGACCCGTCTCCTGCTGTCAAGGCCGCGTCTGACGCTGACCGGCCGCCGCCTGTGGCCGTTATCACCCAGTCCTCGTCTGGGTACTCCACCAGCCGTGATGCCCCGGCTAGACGACAGCCTCAGGAGCGCAGCACCGCGCAGCCGCCGCCAGCTGCGGGTCTGCTCGATGACAGCGATGAAGAATGTCTGTTCCACTCGGCACCACGGTCGGCAGCGGGTCTGTCTGGTGCGTCGTCCGTGCCCCCCGTGGCCCCCGTGGCCTCCGCGGGAGCTCCAGTGAAGCGTGACGGCGGGGCGAGTGCTGGCGGTGGCGCAGCCGGTCCTGATGCTGAGATCACAGGCAGTCGGGAGGCGAGGAACGGTGACGGCGATGACGGCGCCGCTGTCGTCGGAGCTGGACAGACGGAGAGCGGAGGAGGTGCACCCGTCGGCGCAGAGCGAAGTGCTCAGGAGAGAGTAGATGTGTCCTCCACACCGCCTGCTGCGTCGACCGTCCCTGCCGCTGCCGCCGTCAGCGCCCCGCCTACTGCCCCTGCAGTCTCGTGTACCGTCTCAGCCTCCTCTGCAGCCCCTACAGCCCCTGCTGTGGTCGCTAAGCTCAGCCACAGTGTGTTCGACTCCGACAGGAATGAAGGCCTGTTCCAGGCGACGATGAAACCCAAACCGCCGACGAAACCCAAACTGCCGGCGAAAGGTTTTGACGCGAGTCCGAAGGGTTCTACTATTGAGGATATCGATACATCTTCGAATCTGCCAACTGGTGCCTCCGCGAACGAGTCTTCTGCAAGTCAAGACGATATAGCGGGAAAAGAGGACATTGGTGGCAGTGACGTCGGTCCTCGGGAGATAGAGGACGGGGGAAGTGAGCCCAGTGGGACGTCGCTGCCTTCTGAAGAGAGAACCGAGGTGTCTGCCGCTTCTGTTGCCCCTGCCGCCCCTGCCGCCCCTGCCGCGCCCACTCAGCATGCTAAAGCAAACCGCAGTCTGTTCGACTCAGACAGTGACGAAGACTTGTTCCAAATAGCGACGGTTAAACCCAAGTCGGTGCTGCCCGCTGTCTCCATTGAGAGCCCGGAAGTCCCTTGCGCGGACAATACGGACGCATCTGCGACTAAGTCGATTTCTCCTTCTGTTGAGCTTCCGTTGTTTAAAGACAAAGCAGCGGGCCCAGTGGACCAGCTCCTTGACAGCAGCAGCAGTGTAGACGGGCCGACTCTGAAGCCGGCCCTGGTGCCTGAGGACGGCGTGGAGCGGGCAGCCAGTGGCGGAACGGACGTGTCCTCGTCTGATGGAGGAGGCCGGACTTCACTGCCCGTGGACGACAGGCTGACGGCGGAGGGGGACGCGGGAGACGCGGCGATCAGCGGGGAGGTGACGCGGACGGAGGATGACGGTGTTACTGTCGGTCATCAGGAGGCGGATAGCGAGGGAAGTGTACCCGGCCGGGCGACGCTGCCGGACCAGGGGAGAGTGGATGCGTCTTCTGGGGATGCTCGGTCGGCTGTCTCTGCAAGTACTGACTCGTCTGCCGCCCCGCCAGTCAGTGAAGTTCCCGAGACCCCCACCACGCCTGCCGCGACTGGTGATCGTTTCGCCCATGCGTGCCCTGAAGCCGCCACTGCCCCCGCCACCACCGGCATCACTGCTGCTACCACCGACAGCTCTGCAGAGCCTGCAGCTCTTGTCGTCCCTGCCGCTGGTGCGACCGGCAAGCCCAGTCGCAGGCCGTTCAACTCCGACAGTGACGAAGAGGACCTTTTGCAGACGATGAAACCCAAGTTGGCTGTGAAGGCGCCTTCTTTTGTCAAGAATCCGAAAGGTCCTTCATTAGGAGAGACGGGCGCATCTTCAAACATTCCAAGGAATCCTGTGGAAGATCCTGCCGGTAACCCCAAACCCAACACGGGAGAAGTGAACAGCGATGTTGTGGGTGTTGATCCAGGGCAGACAGATGGTAAGGGGAACGCGCCTGGTGGGACGACGCGGGTTTCTCAGGGGAGGGCGGAGGTGCGCACCACGCCGCCTGTCGCTCACACCGCACCCATAGCGCCTGCCGTGACCGCTGCGTCCACGCAGTCCTCTCAGCCGGCTAAAGCAAACCGCAGTCTGTTTGACTCGGACAGTGACGATGCAGATTTGTTTCAGTATGTGCAGAAGTCCAGGCCGGCTCCGGCTGTTTCTGCGTCTGTCTCGAACGGATCGAATGCGAAGAAACCGTCCTCGTCACAGACGCTGCCGAAAGTTTCTTCTGTGAAGAGTCCTTCCGTTCCGGTATCGACTCCTGTTGGGAGACCGACCGACACCGTCGAGAGTCGTGGGGGCAAGCAGAACGTTGGTAAAAAAGAATCACCGAAGCATTTGCCGAATATCGCTGAAATTAAGCCCGCGTCTCAACACCCGGCAAGTTCATCCAAAAGCATTCTGCTACCGCGTACGCAGCGGAGAGGACCGAAGCCCAGCAGGAGTCTGTTCAGTTCTGATAGTGACGAAGATCTATTCTCCGCAGCCAAGAACCGTCCGGCCTCAACACCGACTGCTTCTGGTTCCAAGCCCCCTCCGGCTGCCCAGCTGCCGAAGTCAGCAGCGAACACTGCAGCCGCCGCCGCAGGTCGGTCGGTGAGGCCGGTAGCTAATCTTTCTCCCTCCCCGACCCCGACCTCGGCCTCGACCTCGACCTCGACCTCGACCTCGACCTCGACCTCGACCTCGACCTCGACCTCGGCTCCGGCTCCGGCCCCGGCCCCGGCGCCGCCGCTGCAGGATAATGATGATGCCGATCTGTTCGGCAGCGTGAAGAACACACCTCGGCCGGCCGGTCGGAGCGCCGCTGACTGGGAGAAGGCAGCAACGGTCGCTAGCCAAGCTCAGACCCAGGCCAAAACCTCTGCTGGCCCTGCCAAGACCCCTGTCCCTACCAAGACCGTCCCTGCCGAGACGGCTGCTGCCGCCGCCAGGACGGCTGGACGGGCTCCGCCGGCAGCGCCCAGTCTGTTCTCCGATGATGACGATGACGGAGACCTGTTCGGGTCGGTTCAGACGGGTCCGGTGGCACGGGTTCCGGCCCGGACCGGCAGCAGGCTGTTCTCTGATAGTGATGAGGAGACTACACCGGCGGCGACTCAGAAGGCAGGGAAGGCAGCGGCGCCAGCCACAGCACGGCAGCGACCAGCACAGGCCAACACGCATACAGGTATGTGATAGGGTCGCGCACTTTTAGTGGTTTGCTAATGTATTGGTTGTCTCCACGCCCTCCTAGCTAGCCCAAAGCTATTTGAACCCAGGAGCGTCGTGTTGGTTGTGTTGGTCAATGGCTGCACTTTGCTGGAGCTTTTACATCAGTGTGTGGGCTAATGTTTGCCTGCTTCATGTTGTCTGAATCTGCCGACCGTAACACACGGCATATTATAGTGCCTTGGACGGTTTGTCGGGAGCTGCAAATGGAACAGACGATCATATTTGACAGTGGAACCAGACTGGTTATTGATTCGACTCTGATTGAATCGATTGGAATCGTTCAGTCAAAATCCCTTGCATCAAAGAAGAATCGATTCACCACCATATTTTTTTATTCATGAATCATGATTGAATCAAAACCCGCATAGAAACAAGGCTGATTGAATCAAAAAGACTGTGCAATGTTATTTCAATGGTGAGTCAAACGTGATTTGATAAAAACAAAATGTTTTGATTCTTTTAATTGGAAAGAATCATTTCTCAAAATGGTTATCCATGAATTAAACGGTGACTGAATCATTCATATTCCAAAATGAATAGTGATTGAATACTTCCAAAAAGGTGAATCAATAACCAGTCTGAGTGAAACTCGCGATAAATGTTGAGTGCCAATGCAGCGATTGGTTTACAATATGCATGGGTTTATGGGAATGTGTCAATGTAATGAAATTTGCCCTAAAAGTTTCGTTGGAACAATTTTGATTCAGTCAAACTACTGCAAGACTATCATTTGTCCTGTCACTAGGAAATCAATATTGTCGCCTTGTTTCCTCTCGCAGCTTTTGGAAAACCTTTGATAGTCTCAATGTGTCGCTCGCAAATAATACAATCAGACTGAGATAAAATATTAACAGCTGATAAATGCATTTCATGCCTCCAATGCATTTCAGTTGTTTACGTTGGGACGCCCTTATCTGAAGAAACATGATTAGTTGTGGTTGTTGTGTTCCAATCGAACGCTAATTTTCGGAGATGTAAACTCGGAAATAGGGCAATATGGCCAATATCTCGGCCATGGTTTTGCTGCTAGTGTGAATAAATTTGTGAACGTTGGCCATGTTTCTTTTGTGACAATTGTTCATTCTAATATGAAAGTTCTGTTTTCCTTAATATTATTATAACAATCCTTTCAATGAAATCTCTGTTTTCCTTCATATTATTCTAACAATCATTTTAAGCATCTAGGTGTGTGGTTAGGTACCCCTCACCATGCATTTAATTCGCGCTCGCTCGTTCATCACCAACTACGGCGCCTTACTGGTTACGAGCGGTTTGTCGGGAACGATAATGAACAAAAATGAATAAAATTGTTCATTCCAACCATATTGAAATGAACAATTGTCACAAAAGAAACATTGCCAACGTTCACAAATTTATTCACACTAGTAGCAAAGCCGAGGAGTGTTTGTCAAATGAAAAGTGTTTTCTCGCAAAAACTCGCAACGGCTGGGCCGATTGTGTGCAAATTTGGTGTGTGGTTAGGGACCTCTCTAGGTTTCAAAAGTGCGATTTCAAAAGTCCAACCTGCGAACGCTAAGAAGGAGCCTAATCAAAATATCGTCATCCTACCTGGGATTCGAACACAACGTGCGAAAAGCCGACCATATCTGGCAACCATTTGTGATGCCGTCTCTGTGTGTCGTGTAACGATTCTCAATATTTACCAAGCGTCACTTTACCACTGCCATGCGCAGGAGGTAGAAATGTTTCATCCAACTCCGTAAACTAAGTTCAGGACGGGAGGAGTCGTTTATTTACGTGGTTAAACATCGTTAACCAATGCAAAGAGCATGTGGGTCCATTTTGAGTGGTGGAGCTGAATTGATGGCCTGTTATATAATGAGCCTGTGGCCCACCTGGTCACGAAGGCAGTGGCCGCTGGATATTCAGCGCTGATGGCTATGACCATCGAGGTAGCGGAGCCGGGCACACCAACCAATCGACCATAGGGACTGTTCTGATCGACCAGTCGGGGATTGTCGGGAACCCGAGGAAAATAGCGATCACCCTCTGGTGTTTATAGGCACTACTTGCTCGATTGCAAGCTCCATTATAAGTTGTACAACTTCATGGTGTGCTCGTGGTGTAGAAATGTGGGTGTATATTTTAGTTTATTTCGTGATGTTATGCTTGGGGTAAGCATAGTCAGTGAATAAATGAGGTGGGTATTACATGATTCCAAGCTGTCCACACAGCTTCGGCACATAGCTTTGAATGCTGTATTTTTGGGTTGAATTATCTTGCGAAGCAACATACCCGCGTGGTGCATAGCGGACTCCCGCTCGCAGCTCTCACCAGTTACAGTGTGTTGTTGCCGAAACTGCAGCCAAACAACATGATTTGCTGTTGTTCCTTAAACATAATGAAGTTTAATGGTAGACTGCTCCGTCGCTGGTGCTTTTAAGGGGTGACTTAAGCTGATCAATACGGGACGTGCTGGAATTTGTATCAGAGTGTGAGATAAAGAGCGGTGTTGATAGCGCGTGCGCTGTTGGTGGCAGGTGGTAAGAGAATGTATTGTTTCCGCTTCAGGTTCCGCTGCAGCGTCAAACGACGAGCCAGCGGCAGGCTCGGCCAAATCCCAGCTGAAATCGGCTGCTCACGACCCTCTGTCGGGCCTGCTGGGCGACTGAGCCGGACCCTGCTTCCGCTGCCGAGACCCTCACCCTCGCAGGTCAGGCCAGCTGGCCGGCTGGCCTGCTGGATGGCTGGAGCCAGACGAGCCAGTGCTGTTCAGGCCTGCTGCTTCTGACTCCTCGGGTCGAGTCGAGCCGGGTCGTTTGCTATGTTACAGACACTATTTTACCAGTGTCTGCAGGGTACCTCTTTTGCTTGTTTTTGTCCTTTCAAAGCCACCAGCATTGCTCCACACCATCGTGCCTTCGTAAGTGACTCGCATGCGGTCACAACGTATTACGGATTGTTACGCGGTTGGCCATATTATATTGCGGGCGGATGATTCTCCCATGCCATGGTGTGCCGTAGTATTAATGTTATTCGCGCGCGAAATGTTACCGCGAAATTGCCATATCACGTGGTTTTGAGTGGTGCACGTCTATGAGCTTGTGCGGTGCTTCTAAAATGCTATCAATTTAACGGGGTCGAATCATCGCTTTAATACACATACTCAAGATTGCCAATTAGATACACTCCTGGGTCTCCATTATGACGAGAGACATATTGCTCGTTGAGTGTTTGAAATGTATCGTTGGCGCTTTCGAGAAAGGGAGCATATATTTTCTTCATGAGCGTTTGTAAGCGTCCTAGTTAGATCGTATTCCTTCACCAACCACCGAATGTATCCAAGTGGGCACGCTCAGAGACCGCAGCTTTTGTGGCGGTGCTTATCACCCTGGCCGGCACGCCTGAGGACTCTGTCCCGACATCAGACGAGCCCTGTGAGGACTGCAGCTGTCCGGACAGTGATGTCCGGCCGCTGTCCGCTGTCCGCTGTCCGCTGTGTGTTCTTACCGGGCGCTGGACACCTGTGATCTCCCCGACCGGGAGCGTGTGATAACCAGTATGAAATCCGAATACCTATCAAATAAACACAATATGTTTTGCTGGCGCGTGTGTGGGTGGGTGGAGGTGATACGTTTGATGAGGGACGGCTTGGAGTGCTGAGTCTCAAGAATGGTGACGGCTCTGTGGACAATTGTACCCACTTCACTGCGATTGTGACAAAGTGGCCGCTATGGGTCCGCGGGAGTACGAGCAACTTATCTCATCTGGAGAGCTCTTGCGGAGAGCATTTGACAAAGCGTAACAGAGACTGAGCACTGGTACCGTCACTGACCGTTTCCCCAGACTCCTGCCCCAGACACCGGCCCCAGACTCCGGCCCCAGACTCCGGCCCCAGACTCCGGCCCCAGACACCGGCCCCAGAATCCGGCCCCAGACTCCTTCCCCAGACTCCTTCCCCAGACTCCGGCCCCAGACTCATGCCCCAGACTCATGCCCCAGACTCCTTCCCTGACTCCTGCCCCAGACTCCTGCCCCAGACTCCTGCCCCAGACTCCGGTCCCGGACTCCTTCCCCAGACTCCTTCCCTGACTCCTGTCCCAGACTCCTGCCCCAGACTCCTGCCCCAGACTCCTGCCCCAGACTCATGCCCCAGACTCCGGTCCCGGACTCCTGTCCCAGACTCATGCCCCAGACTCCGGTCCCAGACTCCTGCCCCAGACTCCTGCCCCAGACTCCTTCCCTACTCCTGCCCCAGACTCCTGCCCCAGACACCGGCCCCAGAATCCGGCCCCAGACTCCTTCCCCAGACTCCTTCCCCAGACTCCGGCCCCAGACTCATGCCCCAGACTCATGCCCCAGACTCATGCCCCAGACTCCTTCCCTGACTCCTGCCCCAGACTCCTGCCCCAGACTCCTGCCCCAGACTCCGGTCCCGGACTCCTGTCCCAGACTCATGCCCCAGACTCCTTCCCTACTCCTGCCCCAGACTCCTGCCCCAGACTCCTGCCCCAGACTCATGCCCCAGACTCCGGTCCCGGACTCCTTCCCAGACTCATGCCCCAGACTCCGGTCCCAGACTCCTGCCCCAGACTCCTGCCCCAGACTCATGCCCCAGACTCCGGTCCCAGACTCCGGTCCCAGACTCCTGTCCCAGACTCCTTCCCCAGACTCCTTCCACAGACTCCGGCCCCAGACTCCTTCCCCAGACTCCTTCCCCAGACTCCTTCCACAGACTCCGGCCCCAGACTCCTTCCCCAGACTCCTGCCCCAGACTCCTGCCCCAGACTCCTTCCCAGACTCCTTCCCTGACTCCTGCCCCAGACTCCTGCCCCAGACTCCTTCCCCAGACTCCGGTCCCAGACTCCTGTCCCAGACTCCTTCCCCAGACTCCTTCCACAGACTCCGGCCCCAGACTCCTGCCCCAGACTCCTTCCCCAGACTCCTTCCCCAGACTCCTTCCACAGACTCCGGCCCCAGACTCCGGTCCCAGACTCCTTCCCAGACTCCTTCCCTGACTCCTGTCCCAGACTCATGCCCCAGACTCATGCCCGACTCATGCCCCAGACTCCTTCCCCAGACTCCTTCCACAGACTCCGGCCCCAGACTCCTTCCCCAGACTCCTTCCCCAGACTCCTTCCCCAGACTCCTTCCCAGACTCCTTCCCAGACTCCTTCCCCAGACTCCTTCCCAGGCTCCTTCCCAGACTCCTTCCCCAGACTCCTTCCCCAGACTCCGGCCCCAGACTCCTTCCCCAGACTCCTTCCCCAGACTCCTTCCCTGACTCCTGCCCCAGACTCATGCCCCAGACTCCGGTCCCAGACTCCTGCCCCAGACTCCTTCCACAGACTCCGGCCCCAGACTCCTTCCCCAGACTCCTTCCACAGACTCCGGCCCCAGACTCCTTCCCCAGACTCCTTCCACAGACTCCGGCCCCCATACTGTGTGACGATGGTAATCTGCACAAAGCAAGTATTCGACCATAGCGCTTCTTTATTGTGCACGCAAACACGGCGATTGGACGGAGACGGGCACACAGTACGCGAAACGGACGGCGCTGTCATGGTGATAAGATGCAGAACAAGACGGCGTATCACGACAATAGTCTGGCCATCCGTGGCCCACTTTAACCCATTTGTGACCGAGCATATGGGAGATACAACTTCTTGGTAAGGATTGTAACGATTGTAATGTCAAAATATCTTTAAAATAATGGTTGCTAGATTTGAGTTTAGGATGTGTTTTACCAGCTCCCAGAAGCACAATGCTCCCGGGGCAATAGTTTCCGAGCAAGAGTGCAAGAGAGCAAAAGTTCCGAGCAAAACATGATGATCCCAAATGGGAACATTGGTCACAAATGGGTTAAGCACATTATAACCATACAGATACAAGCAGAAATACTAATAACGCGGTAATGCAGACGTACAACGAGCATCACTCGTGCCGGGATAACACGTGTTTCTAGTTTGGCTCATGTCCGTGCGGATCACATCACATCACGTGCATTACTTGATGTAAAACTCAATATTTTGTGTTCATTGTACGTTCGCACGGATATGTAAGCGGCATGGTATTGTGACACCACTTATACCTGCAAACAAAAACCTTTTAATTTAGTTTTCCACACCACTAGGTAAATCCTCTAAGATAAATCACCCGCTTCATTTACTATATATCATTACAGTTGTCAGGAACACACATCAATAACAAGTTGGCACGGATTTCATTTATAACTGCCGATAGATCAGCGACCAAAACATCCAACAAATCATAACAGCGAGTCAGTGAGCCGCCGTGGCCATTGTGCGGACGTGTATCGGCGTCCACCAGCCGCCGTCGCCACTCGCCGGCTGGTCAGGCAACGGTGCCACTCATCCCACCCCGGCCACGAACACGCCCCTCAACACCACTTATACACCAATGGCGCATTGGCGCCGCTGGAGAGGCGCCGGCAGAGTTCTGAACCAGCGGTCCAGGTTTGGCACGTTCACGTCGTCCCACGTAACGTCACCGGCAGGCTACATGACGTAACAAACAGGCTGTGTGACGCGGCGGACAGGTGCCGCCGCCGCCGCCGCCGTCTCAGATGTCCCAGGTGCCGACCCACCAGATGCCGTGGTAGGTGCTGTTCACGTCCGCCCTGGGCCGCGGACCTGTCATCCCGTAACAAAGCGGCGCGAACAGGTAGAAACTGTTGGTAGAACGGCGGTATGGTTCCTGGTTAGGTTCGGTAACGCACGTCTAGGTTTACATACTCTCAGGCTGTCGGGCAAATTGGCACCGACGGCAGGTCCGTCTAACTTTTTTAGCATGATATCACACCGAAACTCTCCTTTACCCTTTACCGTCAAAGTTCGAGTCTCCCATCAGGCATTAACCGTCCAAAGGACACTATCGTGCATTACCTTATTGTGTGCGAATAATACGCATAGAGGAGAGTAAGAGAAAACACTGCTGATGGCAGTCCTTGAGCAGTGTGGCACTAGCACAGGATCTCCATTGGCCAAAAGGTTGAACTCAAAGAGACAAGCCAGCCATCCTAAACCCAATGACTCCCCAACCCGGACCGGCATAAGCCCGAGACGCATTGTGCGGGATAAAACACACCCGAACGACTATCGCGGATCGCTTGAGAACTTCCCTTTACGGCCCGACCGAGTGGTCTCGTTCCAATCATCGGTATGAAAGGAGGCGTGAAATGGCGTGGGAAGATTCCCAAGGGTTCGGTATAAGCTCCGGAGGTGATGAAGCGCGCCTCCAATAATGGTCTGACATTTCGGCTTATGCTAGCAGCATATACGTAAGTACAATGATATAAAGGATATAAAGGATATACAGGATATATATATCAGGATATAAAGCAGAGGTTCTCAAATAAGGGGGAAAATTCCCACTTGGGGTAAAAGAGCCTTCGGGCGGGGGTAAGCCGATTGAGCAGCTAAGTGAGAAATTATGACGGGTTCGTTTCATGGTGGCGCACAATGCACATCCACGTATCCCAGTTCCTGGTGATATACCGCAGACCACCGGTACCCTATTATCGCAAAGGGCGTCGAAACCAATACATGCAAAATGATGCTTAGCCGCCTTTGCCCTTTACGGTAGAGTTAACGTGTTGGAAGGATATTTGTTTAGCACCTTCTGCACTTTAATTCGGGGGTACGGGGTAAGGAAACATTCTGATCTCCAAAAGAGGCAAATTGGCGCCGAAAACCTTTGCCTTAGACCAAGAACAACAGCACACATGTTAACTTATATTGCTGTCCCTAGATGGCACTAGTAGTAAACGCCTGAAGTTATACTATACCGCATAGCGTGAGGCCTGGCCTGCGACCTGCACAATGGGGAAAGGGAGGGAGGTGACGAGTTATTCATGTTGTTAAAAGAGAGGAACCATACCCTTGATGCTGATAACCACTGCTTTAACCCGGCATTGACTGGGGCCTCAGCAGAACACCATTGACTAGTGGTGGTGTGGGGGGGGGGGGGGGCGTTAAAAGCCCCCTGGTTATCTTCCGAACCAATAATCGCAGCGAGACGTGCAAGGCGGAAATCGAAAGCTCTCAATGAGACGAATCTAAAGTATACTCAAAAATGTCAAAGTGAGGTCAAATGTCAGGTCACGATCAGGTCAAAGGTCAAAATCGACGTATTTGAGTTTATGGGCCATACTTTCCATCCAAAGCGTTCGATTACGACCATGATCACCCAAAGTGCTTCCAAATGTATGATGCACATCCCGCATGAGCAAAAGTGAGATCGTTGGCAAATTTCAAGGTCAGGGTCAGGTCACAAAAGGTCTATGCGCAAAATATCTACGAAAGTCATGCAACACATGTTTTATGGGTTATTTGCCACGTATAATTCGATAGTGATAGTCATTTTACCACCTGACGTCATTTACGTGAAGTTATTGTGAAGTTCAGGTCAAGTTCAGGTCCCTGAAGGTCAAAATGTGAAATTTATAAATCTAAATAAAAAAGGCATATTTCTGGACCAGTTTTGTCTCAGAAATACAGTACTGGCACTTATTTGTCTGTACCTGGTCAATAAAAGCCCAAAAACGCAATTTCAAAATATGACGTCATGAGTTAACCATACTTTAGATGCCATAAGTCAGTCAAAAATGGAGATATCAGTTCGAAATTAGGTATGGTAGTTGCCTACATATAGTTTTTTAGTTTTTTTTGGGTCAAAAACTAAAATTTACACAAATCCGAGATAGCCATGTTGTAGCCCTTGCCATTTGCTATCTTTGGACGTTTTTGGACTGCATTTTGCTCAAAATATGGCATTTGTATGGTCTGTTAAATTTTAGCTGATTTTGGTGTAAAACTCGTGTGTATTGACGTCACTAAATTCGCTGTAACTCGATATTTTTTTCGACGAAATTGTTTTTTTTCCACAGAAGACGTAAAATCGATGTAGAAGGTACCCGAAGTTTCACGTTGATAGCGCTTTTGATTTTTGAGCTATTACGAAAGTTCATCAGGGGGGGGGGGGCGTTAAACGCCCCCCAGGCAATGGCGGGTTAAGGCCCAGCTTAACGAATGTTTCCAGATTCTTATTCATCCGAGTATAAACATGACAAAACTTTCGATTGTCGGCGTATACGTTCTACCTTGTGATAATATAGTTCTCGAACTATATCTCGTGACCCGTACGAATGTTTGCCTTGGTAAGTTAAGTTCCAAACAGTGGATACAAGCCTTCATTCGAAAGCTGTTAACAAACGTTTGAGGACGCGATGTGGACCTCAAACAAGGTTTATTCCTGAACTTTGATTCCTAAGATATGACTACTTTCATATTCCATTGCTCCTACATCTAAACAAATGTCCAATTCCATGAACCATGAGTTGGAGCGGAAATCATTTTCCAATACTCGCAAAGCTCAAGAGAAAGAAAGATCACACGTCGCCTTCCAATATGCTCGAGACATCCGATAAAGCCATGGCCAGTGGGGCGAATCGAACCGATTGTAGTACCATTCTTCGAAAATGTCGAGGACATCGCAGATGCTCAGCCTTACAAAGGAGCTGCGATTACCCACGCCTGGGAGCGACGCGGAACATTGATAATCTACTGAACCTGTCATCAGCAATCGTCTGTCAACTGACAGCTCAGCCGACCATCTACTGAGCTGTACATGTCACCGGACATATACTGCATCAGTGTGTAGTGGACTACCGTCTGTTCGGGACCAGAGAGGACTTGAGTTTGTTTTGACCGGCGTTGTTTCTAGTGCAGGTGCGCTGTCGTGAGGCCCTGAGGCGGAGCGGGTTAACCAATGCTTCCCGACAGTAGCAAACGGGGTAGGGTGGGCAGCCCCATCGAACCCCGGCACCTGTCTCACTTGTCAGTCCGGGGCTGCCGACCGCGCCAGCCGCCGCCGACGCGATGGTGCCTACCTGTAGAAGAGTGCGGCGATGATGGCGGCGACCAGCCAGTGGTAGACCCCGGCCCGGACCGCCAAAGGCAGATGTCTATAGAGACTGGTCAGGAGGAAGTCCAGAACCACGCCTGTGACGAAAACGGCCGTCGGCGGATGTCAGTAAAGCTGGCAGACTGACGGCGGATCAAGATTGATTCCAATAAACCGTTCCGTTCAGTATTTATTGTTCAGTATAGGGCACTGCTGTGTGGTGGGACAGCAAGTTCGCAGGATTTGCAGAGTACAGACACATATTTTGCATAATGTGACTATGATATTACTGATAGTAAGCGAACGGTCATTTTGTGATTCTTATCGAAGCCCACGAGACTGACGATAATGACGACATTTATCCCGCCAAGAAGTATTGGGTACTGGGCAGACGACCTATGGTTGACATTTAATTTAGCATACACTGTCCGTCTTTAGATTGACCTTAATATGCCCGACTCTGCACCTGTTCAACGTCGTCCCATCTCCCACAGTCCGCAGCCAGACTGCGGTGACTGCGGCCCGAGCGACCCCGGCACCTGTCCACCAATGGCGTCACCGACGCCTCCAAATGAGTAGGGACAAATACAAGCGCACGTGTACCTTAACATGGGGCCATGTTAGGCATGGATGCAAATTATCAGGGACAATGTCCCGAGCGTCCCTAGTGGTGGTGACGCCCATGATCACCACCCACAACCCAGGTGTCTCCGGTCACTCGGGTGGCCTCTGTGACCTCTGTGACCCCTGTGATCCCTGTGACCCCTGCGTCCCACGCGGCCGCTCTGACCTCAGCGGACTGCTCTGCGGTGACTGCGGCCCGAGCGACCCCCGGCACCTGTCCAACTTGTCACCCTCTGGGGCCGCCAGCCGCGCCATCCTCCCGCCGCCGCCGCCGCCGCCGCCGCCGCCGCCGCCGCCGCCGCCGCCGCCGACCTACCTGAGAGCATGCAGCTGTAGCAGAGCGCCGGGAAGTAGTGGTGGAAGTAGAGGACGCGGGCCATCGTCCAGAACGGTACGTAGTGCACGGCCCAGGCGAGCAGCAGCCACAGACAGGCCGAGCCGGTCCGGCTCCGCCACGCCGCTGTAACATGGCATAACGTATGATCATACCCAGCTGCACCTCTTACAGACATAAACAAATAGGAGGCTCATTACATTACTGTACGCTTCTTTAGGACCTATCTCGTTAAATGGCTGATAACGGACCGTCATCTCGTTAAATGGCTGATAACGGACCGTCATCTCGTTAAATGGCTGATACCGGAATGTCATCTCGTTAAATGACTGATAACGGGCCGTCATCTCGTTAAATCGTCAGGTGGCAACGGTCAACTTAACCTGACAACGGTCTCACTCTCATATAACGATCTGCTGAAGCTTTTCAAAATTAGCAGCCTGTCCCAAAGAAGGCTTCAGCACGACATTTGTTTCATTCAAAAAGTCATGTCAGGAAGAGCGGATTCAGCCTTCCTGCTCGGAAGCATCCCCATTCACGTGCCCCAGCGTCTAACTAGAGCTACACAATTCAAACTCCTTCACGTTCCATCCACACGTGAAGCGCGAGTGGAGACCATTAAACGTGGGCTGTTCGGGAGGGCCGTTAGGGAGTACAATGTATACCTGGCAAAATGTCCATCGGCAGACCCATTTGGGGCATCCTACCAAGTGTTTAGAGATGGGGTATTGAGATATTTTAAACAGTGTCCATTTCAATATCTGCTTATAGCTCTTACAATCGTTGTTTATGTGTATTTTTAGGGTTGTGTTATGTGCTTTTATGTATATTTTCAAGTTTGTATTTTGATGTGATTTTTAGGTTTGTGTTTCTATGTGTATGTTATTGATGTGATGTTTAATTGAAGTGTTTTAACTTTGGACTTGAGTTGTTATTGGGTTACCCTGTGAGCGATTCCTGTGTAACTTGTGTGGCGCGGCCTGTTGCTCATTTCCTTGAATAAACTAAACTAAACTAAAAATGGTTTATAACGGACCGTCGTCTCGTTAAATGGCTGATAACGGATATTCGTCTCGTTAAATGGCTGATAACGGACCGGTATCTCGTTAAATGGCTGATAACGGATAGTCGTCTCGTTAAATGGCTGATAACGGACCGTCATCTCGTTAAATGGCTGATACCGGACCGGCATCTCGTTAAATGGCTGATAACGGACCGTCATCTCGTTAAATGGCTGATACCGGACCGGCATCTCGTTAAATGGATGATAACAGACCGTCATCTCGTTAAATGGCTGATAACGGACCGTTATCTCGTTCAAAGTTACACAGGAATCGCATTTGAGGTTGCTATGGGTACGCTTATACTGTCCACACGCGCGACTGTATGTTGTACGAAATGCTAAATAGTCGCATGCGTATTATGTCGCCAATAAAAACGTCCTTTTGGGACCAAAAAGTACAATTTATGTAACGGGGCTCACAGGGTATTCGCAAGTATAATTGCCCTTGTGAATTGCTGCGGCACGCCGTACGGACAGCAGTACGGGCGACACCTCACCAGATGCCACGCAAGAAGTTAAAGGAAATAGTTCACCTTCAACATGGGATTTTGAACTGAAATAGCAGTTTTGTAGCCCGTGTTGAAACAATCCTTATCTGCAACATTTCTTGGCTGAAAAGACTCTCCAGCCGAAGATATTTGACTTTTTGGCGAAGGAATGCGGCGCATATATGATATACCGTACCGTCTGAGAGTGCCAGCACTGCCATGGAGCATGCGCAGACCAATAACGCACACCATAACATTAATAATTTACGACCTTCTGTCATGAATTGGCGCGATGTAGGACCATTTTTGAAAATAAAAAAGAAACTGTATTACAAAATATAATAAAATTGTGTTCTGATTTTTTTTCTCCGAAGGTGAACTATTTCCTTTAAGAACGCAGGGTACGATGTAACTAATTACGCTCGTTTTAAAATATTCAGAGGCGGGTCTGTGCAATGGCTGCTCTGGATCATCGGATATCGTTAGATATCGTAAATGAGATAACTGAGTTTCTGGCCAGCACCAGACGCAGCGCGGCGTGGCGCGGCGTGGCGCGGCGAGATTGGAGGGGGAGGGGTGGGGGACCCTAGCCTCACTAACCACAGTCAGCCGCACGCACTGCCCGGAAGAAGAGCACCCTCTACTACATAATGTATACAATTATCACGAAGTTTACAGCTACAATGCCTAATGGTGAAGTGTAAAAGCTTTGGAATCAATATTTGCAGCCTCACCTCGACACCTAGCATAGTTTAGCAGCTGATCATAGGCTACCAGTGTCAGAAAAGAGGCCCGTTTCTCGATTTTTCTGAACTTGGAAGTTTTGTTCCGTGAAAACTTTGACTGTAAATAATTATTTGTTTTTAGTCTGCGGGTGCAAATGGTTGACGAGCATAACAAATAGACTGAGACTTGACTTTCCGAACAATGGCCTTCCGGAACGTGACAGTGATGCGACACAAATTGTCAACAAAATAATCGTAAGGCGGAACCTCCAAATTACCAACATCCGAAATCTATGCGTTGATTTAGGGAAAGAAAACTGGTACTTTTCCAAAAATTAAACCAAAAACTTTTTACAACCTCCCAAAGAAGTTTTTGCGTATTCAGGTTACAACCCTGCAACCGATACCATCGTCATCTGCAGGGTTATGGATAACCCTGGGACACTACAAACACGTTATGCAAAAGACGGCAGTACTTTAGACTGAGACTTGAGCCCAGTTTCCCATATACACATACGCAACGATACAGGGAACCTTTTTAACATACGACCCGGGAGTCTCGGTCCCCGACCGACGCCAAGACCATATCTGCACAGGAAATACGACTGGCGATTCATCAACCTTTCACATCATAATATATGCACATATTGGCATATATGAAAATAGGTGGTGTAGAAACGCGTATCAAAAATTACGGAAAAATGACTGGTAGGTATACGCATTAAAATAAATTGTTCCGCCGCTGGCGAAAAATTTGTTCCGCGAACATAGATCGTGGAACCCCTTTTCTGACATTGTACACATGTTAACTTGTAAAACTGGGGACTACACAGCTAGAGACTCAAGTTTATATATTCCAAATCACCGCATGATTATTTCCTGAACTTAATGAGGCGTTTTAAGGCTGGCTTTCTCAGTACGATTAATCAGATAATGCGATGCGGAATACGAAATGTAATAAGCAACACCATCTACATTCTAGCCGACATTTCAGGCAACCAAACCAATACGGAGGATTAAACTGAAGACGGGCCACAAACAGGACCTCTAAGTTGAGCCATTTATCTTCATCCTTCGCACCAAAAGCCCCGCGTTATCAGCCCAACTAAGCCGTAAAGCCCCGTACCGGCCGGCTTTAAATCGCATACTGAGTTCGACGAGCTTCCCAAACTCTGTTAACGAGATAATAATATAGTGCAGTTGTTGTTGACGAGAACTGCTGGCACAACGGACTGTTCTGAATAGCTTATGTATTTCACCGGATAGGGGGAAATAAACTTTGAATTCTAGCAGACTCTGTAAATTATTATTGCTTTCGCTACTAAACTTGTGTCAAATGATGTCAGTTCATTGTTTGTTTTTTTAAATTGTGTCCGATAGATGATATTCCAAATTCGACGTTAAAGACTATTGGTTTTTCGCTGCTGCAAGCATTTGTACTCAATGTTGTAGGTAATATTTGGCCGGGCCTCACAGGCAATGGTGTGCATTACATAACCAGTAAGGCGCCGTAGTTGGCGATCAACGAGCGAGCGCGATCGAAATGTATGGTGATTTTCAACTCGATCGGGCAAGTAGTTTCTGAGATACAAAAAAATGGTGATCACGTGCGCATGTGCAGAGGCACCCACCCCTGACTTGTGGAAAGGCGGCGGCTGAGAGGTCCCTAACCACACACCAAATTAGAACACAAGCCGGTCAGCCGTTCCTGAGATATAGAATAGGGGTGTGCACGTGCGCACGTGCAGAGGCACCCCATCCCTGACTTGTGGGAAACTGGCGGCTGAGGGGTCCCTAACTACACATCATATTTACACATAATCTGCCCAGTCGTTGCGAAGTTTTTGCAAGCAAACACTTTGCAACACCCCTCACGCGGCACGCGCCACGCGCAGTGGTAGTCACCCACATGAGTTGCTACTGGTCTCAAACAGGTTATATTGGATGGGGCTACTCAGCAAAGAAACCCGCTTGTCAATCGGACGTGCGGTTGCAGAGATATTAGCTTCTCAAAAGCGTCGCCACGGGCCGGGCCGGGCCGCTTATATTCAGATTTTTGCCCATATACCACGGAAGGACGAGCTGCGCTCGCTCGTAATCAAAAGGAAGTTATTCGCCCCGATCAACGTTACGTGAAGCGTGATATAGGTAGGTATCAAAAGGAAGTGATTCGCCCCGATCAACGTTAGGTGAAGCGTGATATAGGTAGGTATGCTGCTATATCTGTTGAGCCTCAGCTATGCAAAGTGGACTCATGTTTTTTTTTAGAACGGCGTGAGGTCCAGCGACATTGCGTGTACGCGTTAGCCTGTTTTCGACGCAGGTCCACTGCCGTACAATGTGCTTTGAAGAGTTGATGGTTTGATTAAATGAACTGAAGCACGAATAATAAATATTCCAGCGTATTGCATGTGTCATGCAAACGCTTTCCAGGGAACCACTCGCTGCTGAAATATTTTTGCCAGGTCCGAACGTCAGACACTTCCGTGAAAATACCTTTAAGTTTTCCGGAACGGTGCAACCCCAGTGAAAATCGTGCCGGCTTAGGCATAGTCCTGCGATCAGCACGTTCGTACCACATTATTGCTGATTACAGGACTCCACCCGGAAATAATTGCTCCACCGGACAACGACCTTCGCCACGGTGTAGCGTGTGCATCGATATTCGATAAGGATTTTTCAAACACGGTAATAAATCTTGCATACCATAAAGTACTCATACATATCGTTACCGAGCAAAATCCGAAACGATTAATGGATCATGGGGATAATATGGAAGACCACACGCAGCATGGCATTGGTAAGCATACAAGAAATACGGAATCTTGCCAGTAATTCACCATGCAAATGACGTGTTATGATATTTCCAAGCTTCGCCTGGCCATCGACGCTGAGCACCGAAACGCGCAAACTTCGTAACACTAGTCGATCACGGCACGCGAGAAGAGATAATGGTTTGTGGAACTCCGTGATTCGTAACACTAATCGATCACAGCACGCGAGAAGGGATAATGGTTTGTGGAACTCCGTGATTCGTAACACTAGTCGATCACAGCCCGCGAGAAGAGATAATGGTTTGTGGAACTCCGTGATTCGTAACACTAATCGATCACAGCACGCGAGAAGGGATAATGGTTTGTGGAACTCCGTGATTCGTAACACTAATCGATCACAGCACGCGAGAAGGGATAATGGTTTGTGGAACTCCGTGATTCGTAACACTAGTCGATCACAGCCCGCGAGAAGAGATAATGGTTTGTGGAACTCCGTGATTCGTAACACTAGTCGATCACAGCCCGCGAGAAGAGATAATGGTTTGTGGAACTCCGTGATTCGTAACACTAGTCGATCATAGCCCGCGCGAAGAGATAATGGTTTGTGGAACTCCGTGATTCGTAACACTAGTCGATCACAGCCCGCGCGAAGAGATAATGGTTTGTGGAAGTCCGTGATTCGTAACACTAGTCGATCACAGCCCGCGCGAAGAGATAATGGTTTGTGGAACTCCGTGATTCGTAACACTAATCGATCACAGCCCGCGCGAAGAGATAATGGTTTGTGGAACTCCATGATTCGTCGTAACACTAGTCAATCACGGCCCGCGAGAAGAGATAATGGTTTGTGGAACTCCATGATTCGTCGTAACACTAGTCAATCACGGCCCGCGAGAAGAGATAATGGTTTGTGGAACTCAGTGATTCGTAACACTAGTCGATCACAGCCCGCGAGGAGAGATAATGGTTTGTGGAACTCCGTGATTCGTAACACTAGTCGATCACAGCCCGCGAGAAGAGATAATGGTTTGTGGAACTCCGTGATTCGTAACACTAGTCGATCACAGCCCGCGAGAAGAGATAATGGTTTGTGGAACTCCGTGATTCGTCGTAACACTAGTCGATCACAGCCCGCGAGAAGAGATAATGGTTTGTGGAACTCCATGATTCGTCGTAACACTAGTCAATCACGGCCCGCGAGAAGAGATAATGGTTTGTGGAACTCCGTGATTCGTAACACTAGTCGATCACAGCCGGGAGAAGAGATAATGGTTTGTGGAACTCCGTGATTCGTAACACTAGTCGATCACAGCCCGCGAGAAGAGATAATGGTTTGTGGAACTCCATGATTCGTCGTAACACTAGTCAATCACGGCCCGCGAGAAGAGATAATGGTTTGTGGAACTCAGTGATTCGTAACACTAGTCGATCACAGCCCGCGAGGAGAGATAATGGTTTGTGGAACTCCGTGATTCGTAACACTAGTCGATCACAGCCCGCGAGAAGAGATAATGGTTTGTGGAACTCCGTGATTCGTAACACTAGTCGATCACAGCCGGGAGAAGAGATAATGGTTTGTGGAACTCCGTGATTCGTAACACTAGTCGATCACAGCCCGCGAGAAGAGATAATGGTTTGTGGAACTCCATGATTCGTCGTAACACTAGTCAATCACGGCCCGCGAGAAAAGATAATGGTTTGTGGAACTCAGTGATTCGTAACACTAGTCGATCACAGCCCGCGAGAAGAGATAATGGTTTGTGGAACTCCGTGATTCGTAACACTAGTCGATCACAGCCTGCGAGAAGAAATAATGGTTTGTGGAACTCCGTGATTCGTAACACTAGTCGATCACAGCCCGCGAGATGAGATAATGGTTTGTGGAACTCAGTGATTCGTAACACTAGTCGATCACAGCCCGCGAGAAGAGATAATGGTTTGTGGAACTCCGTGATTCGTAACACTAGTCGATCACAGCCCGCGAGAAGAAATAATGGTTTGCGAGAAGAGGTAATGGAACTCCGTGATTCGTTCCGAACTGGCTCCTCATTGGAACGAGGAAGACTCATTACTGATTCATCGAAAAGTAATTAATCTGAGTTTATACCTTCACAGAGGTGGCAAAAATAACTGGACTGTCTCAACCACATGTCTCAAAGCCAGAAACTGTCTCTCGCCCCAATTATGCCCTCATAAGACCAACCTGATGTTGCTGATACAAATACAAATATATTGTTTCAGGTTTGCATTACTTTATTGACAGCATGTCGACGTGTACACAACATAATGCAATGTCGTTCAGTCCTGAGAATGAATCAGCCCCAATGTTGGTGTCAGTGCGTCTACATCTGATACCATTGCGTGTAATAGCCACTGGCACCATCACAGCCGCAGCGACAGGGTCATGTTAGCCACTGGCACCATCACAGCCGCAGCGACAGGGTCATGTTAGCCACTGGCACCATCACAGCCGCAGCGACAGGGTCATGTTAGCCACTGGCACCATCACAGCCGCAGCGACAGGGTCATGTTAGCCACTGGCACCATCACAGCCGCAGCGACAGGGTCATGTTAGCCACTGGCACCATCACAGCCGCAGCGACAGGGTCATGTTAGCCACTGGCACCATCACAGCCGCAGCGACAGGGTCATGTTAGCCACTGGCACCATCACAGCCGCAGCGACAGGGTCATGTTAGCCACTGGCACCATCACAGCCGCAGCAACAGGGTCATGTTAGCCACTGGCACCATCACAGCCGCAGCGACAGGGTCATGTTAGCCACTGGCACCATCACAGCCGCAGCAACAGGGTCATGTTAGCCACTGGCACCATCACAGCCGCAGCGACAGGGTCATGTTAGCCACTGGCACCATCACAGCCGCAGCGACAGGGTCATGTTAGCCACTGGCACCATCACAGCCGCAGCGACAGGGTCATGTTAGCCACTGGCACCATCACAGCCGCAGCGACAGGGTCATGTTAGCCACTGGCACCATCACAGCCGCAGCGACAGGGTCATGTTAGCCACTGGCACCATCACAGCCGCAGCGACAGGGTCATGTTAGCCACTGGCACCATCACAGCCGCAGCGACAGGGTCATGTTAGCCACTGGCACCATCACAGCCGCAGCGACAGGGTCATGTTAGCCACTGGCACCATCACAGCCGCAGCGACAGGGTCATGTTAGCCACTGGCACCATCACAGCCGCAGCGACAGGGTCATGTTAGCCACTGGCACCATCACAGCCGCAGCGACAGGGTCATGTTAGCCACTGGCACCATCACAGCCGCAGCGACAGGGTCATGTTAGCCACTGGCACCATCACAGCCGCAGCGACAGGGTCATGTTAGCCACTGGCACCATCACAGCCGCAGCGACAGGGTCATGTTAGCCACTGGCACCATCACAGCCGCAGCGACAGGGTCATGTTAGCCACTGGCACCATCACAGCCGCAGCGACAGGGTCATGTTAGCCACTGGCACCATCACAGCCGCAGCGACAGGGTCATGTTAGCCACTGGCACCATCACAGCCGCAGCGACAGGGTCATGTTAGCCACTGGCACCATCACAGCCGCAGCGACAGGGTCATGTTAGCCACTGGCACCATCACAGCCGCAGCGACAGGGTCATGTTAGCCACTGGCACCATCACAGCCGCAGCGACAGGGTCATGTTAGCCACTGGCACCATCACAGCCGCAGCGACAGGGTCATGTTAGCCACTGGCACCATCACAGCCGCAGCGACAGGGTCATGTTAGCCACTGGCACCATCACAGCCGCAGCGACAGGGTCATGTTAGCCACTGGCACCATCACAGCCGCAGCGACAGGGTCATGTTAGCCACTGGCACCATCACAGCCGCAGCGACAGGGTCATGTTAGCCACTGGCACCATCACAGCCGCAGCGACAGGGTCATGTTAGCCACTGGCACCATCACAGCCGCAGCGACAGGGTCATGTTAGCCACTGGCACCATCACAGCCGCAGCGACAGGGTCATGTTAGCCACTGGCACCATCACAGCCGCAGCGACAGGGTCATGTTAGCCACTGGCACCATCACAGCCGCAGCGACAGGGTCATGTTAGCCACTGGCACCATCACAGCCGCAGCGACAGGGTCATGTTAGCCACTGGCACCATCACAGCCGCAGCGACAGGGTCATGTTAGCCACTGGCACCATCACAGCCGCAGCGACAGGGTCATGTTAGCCACTGGCACCATCACAGCCGCAGCGACAGGGTCATGTTAGCCACTGGCACCATCACAGCCGCAGCGACAGGGTCATGTTAGCCACTGGCACCATCACAGCCGCAGCGACAGGGTCATGTTAGCCACTGGCACCATCACAGCCGCAGCGACAGGGTCATGTTAGCCACTGGCACCATCACAGCCGCAGCGACAGGGTCATGTTAGCCACTGGCACCATCACAGCCGCAGCGACAGGGTCATGTTAGCCACTGGCACCATCACAGCCGCAGCGACAGGGTCATGTTAGCCACTGGCACCATCACAGCCGCAGCGACAGGGTCATGTTGTCACTAACCTTTGCTCGAAGATGCTCACTTTCCACCCGCACCCAATGATGTGTCTTTGTGCCCACATTGCATATTGTGTCTGGAGTGATAGGGAGCCATCGCGCAGTCAAGGCGAGAAGACGCCCAATGTCCTGGTCCTGGGCCGCGTCCTATAAAGCCTTGATATATAGTCTTGGCCATAACGAGCACCCTCAACTCCGACGTCTAAGTAAACATTGGCGCAAGAGTTTAAAAAATGCACTGGATTTTTATTCCGCTCTATATTTGTGCTACCTTTGCAGTGCAATTGAATGCAATATTTGTTGGCTTTCCTTTTTATAATTTGATAGTAATTATAAGGAGTGAATGAATCTCCGTTTTAAAATAAATTGTTATTGGGTCAGCTCAGGCACGTAGCCAGTATTTGTCTCAGGGGAGGGGGGCACGTCAGTGGCGGATCACATTTCGCTCCGTTTCGTTAGCGAAAAATTGTTGACCGGGGGAGGGGGGTCGGGTCGTCGCAGAATCGCATTTTATCTAGTGTAAACTGGTTTGCTCAGAGGGGTGCCGTGCCCCCCCCCCCACCTCACCCTTGGCTACGTCCCTGGGTCAGCTCCCGGGATGAACATTTCCCGACCGGCGTCTCCGTCGTTAAGGACAAGTTCCCCATCAAACTAAATATAATTTTCGTTCAGACGGATCCAATTGTCCGCGAACTCTGACCGTCCACTTGTTCTACCAACAAGAGTCTACATGCGTATTCCTATTCCTATTTTTATTCCTGATGCGTTTAGCTGTAAATTCACCCTTATCAGTTTCCAGAACGTGTCAAACTAGTGCACGGACTACCCCATTCAGCCCCACTGACCCCGCGCCGCGCTGGCGCGCGCGGGGTGTGGGGAGAGGGCGGAAGCCGTTTGTCAAGCCTGTAGCTCGCTGTATTTTGTCAGTGAGGACGGAACGCGCCAGTGGTGATGGAGGGGCAAGAGAGCTGGGGAGGACGGCAGTGCAGTGGGTGAATAGGGAAACGTTTGGAGAGAGCTGGGGAGGATGGCAGCAACGAGTGAATAGGGAAACGTTTGGAGACGATGGTTTTAGGAATTGTCGAAGATAGCCTTGCAAGGACCGGTCGTTGATATGGCTGAGTTTGTCTACAAAAATCGATGCATCTTTCTAGAACTGTCTCCATCTCCAGTTGGCGAGTTGAAAAAAATGTTCTCCTCTGTACCTTCAGTTCCTGGTCTCTTGATGGATTGACCTTGTTACGACATAACATAGTTCAAATATTTACATTAAGTTTATCACGATATCAAGAAGACGCATGCAAAGTGCCGTAACATGCTGAGTTGGTTAGAAAATGCTTCAAGATACTACAAAAAGACTGTATACATATCAAGCTTAAGACATTACATTACATAATTAATAAATATAAGGTCATGTACAAAGCCATCATTTGCAACACAGCAATAATATCTAGAAGATGTAACTAACTAAAAGGCCGGAAAGCTATTGCTAGCACTGCTACCAGGACCCAATAAAGCATAACATTATTATACGACGCAATTTACCTTCAGACGATTATTTGATTCCGAAATTCTGTGCAGCGTAAACTGCTACAGATTTCAGAACCGAAAAGAAACTCTCCAATACATGTGAAGCTTATTCTGAATACCACCAGCAGTTCATCTGGGTAATGGTATCCCGGGATAAGTATATTTCTCAATGTAAATATCCGGTTTCATGTCAGCGACTGACTGGCTCTGAATTGGTAACGCTCTCTCCGCGTTACCCCCGGTACCCCCGGTACCCCCGGTACCCCCGGTACCCCCGGTACCCCCGGTACCCCCGGTACCCCCGGTACCCCCGGTACCCCCGGTACCCCCGGTACCCCCGGTGCCCCCGGTACCCCCGGTACCCCCGGTACCCCCGGTACCCCCGGTACCCCCGGTACCCCCGGTACCCCCGGTACCCCCGGTACCCCCGGTACCCCCGGTACCCCCGGTACCCCCGGTACCCCCGGTACCCCCGGTACCCCCGGAACCCCCGGAACCCCCGGTACCCCCGGTACCCCCGGTGCCCCCGGTGCCCCCGGTGCCCCCGGTGCCCCCGGTGCCCCCGGTGCCCCCGGTGCCCCCGGTGCCCCCGGTGCCCCCGGTGCCCCCGGTACCCTCGGTACCTCCGGTACCTCCGGTACCTCCGGTACCTCCGGTACCCCCGGTACTGACCATGTCTCTGACCGTCCTCCGTCGGCCCTGGGTCGGTGCTTCTCTCTCCGCGGGTCTCGCGGTATGTGATGTACACCATGATGAACACACTGAGCACGAGCAGCGTCAGGCTGGCCCACCAGATCGGAGCCGTGCCCAACAGGTATACACGGTGCGAGTCCACACCAGAGAAGTACTGGCCCTGTAAACAGCAGCAGCACAGCAAGTTATATACGATGTGAGTCCACCGCTTAAACTATTCTTAGATTGTAAACATTGGATACAAAATAAAACATTGGAATCTACGGCGGTAACACGGAAGGTTTGTATAATAATAGAGCATTTTGTTCCATTTTCAAAACGGTTTATATACGAACCTATGTAATTATGCATACCTATAGCTTGCAAGACATATGCACATGCAATTACTGCTGAATACTCATAACCGAATGCAGCGTAGGCACTCGCAGCTGTGTGAGGACGGGAATTGCCACCATTTTCTAAGGATTGTCAGCCAACTCACCCGGTACAGGATCGGCCACATCCAGGGTTTATCGGCGTGCAGCATCGCGATTCGGTTGGGTTTCAGTTTGCCGTTAACCGTTGTGATGATTCGGTGCGTCTCGACGAACCGCTGAGGCAGGGTGGACTTGAATTGGCGCCAATACTTGGAGACGTTTTGCACTGAAACACACGATGGAGGCGTCAGTTTTGCGGCAGAAGAACAGTTCGGCCAAAGTTAGTGAACTGAAAAACGATCGCAAAGTTTTAGCCGGAATTATTTTTCAGACTGGTGAGCAAGAAAGGCGGGAGCGGGAGCGGAGGGAGCGGGAGCGGGAGCGGGAGCGGGAGCGGGGGAGCGGGAGCGGGGAGCGGGAGCGGGAGCGGGAGCGGGAGCGGGAGCGGGAGCGGGAGCGGGAGCGGGAGCGGGAGCGGGAGCGGGAGCGGGAGCGGGAGCGGGAGCGGGAGCGGGAGCGGGAGCGGGAGCGGGAGCGGAGCGGGAGCGGGAGCGGGAGCGGGAGCGGGAGCGGGAGCGGGAGCGGGAGCGGGAGCGGGAGCGGGAGCGGGAGCGGGAGCGGGAGCGGGAGCGGCGGAGCGGGAGCGGGAGCGGGAGCGGGAGCGGGAGCGGGAGCGGGAGCGGGAGCGGGAGCGGGAGCGGGAGCGGGAGCGGGAGCGGAGCGGGAGCGGGAGCGGAGCGGGAGCGGGAGCGGGAGCGGGAGCGGGAGCGGGAGCGGGAGCGGGAGCGGGAGCGGGAGCGGGAGCGGGAGCGGGAGCGGGAGCGGGAGCGGGAGCGGGAGCGGGAGCGGGAGCGGGAGCGGGAGCGGGAGCGGAGCGGGAGCGGGAGCGGAGCGGGAGCGGGAGCGGGAGCGGGAGCGGGAGAGCGGGAGCGGGAGCGGGAGCGGGAGCGGGAGCGGGAGCGAGAGCGAGAGCGAGAGCGAGAGCGAGCGAGAGCGAGAGCGAGAGCGAGAGCGAGAGCGAGAGCGAGAGCGAGAGCGAGAGCGAGAGCGAGAGCGAGAGCGAGAGCGAGAGCGAGAGCGAGAGCGAGAGCGAGAGCGAGAGCGAGAGCGAGAGCGAGAGCGAGAGCGAGAGCGAGAGCGAGAGCGAGAGCGAGAGCGAGAGCGAGAGCGAGAGCGAGAGCGAGAGCGAGAGCGAGAGCGAGAGCGAGAGCGAGAGCGAGAGCGAGAGCGAGAGCGAGAGCGAGAGCGAG